>JASDQU010103366.1:80578-100404 GCA_032191745.1 Picea mariana | reverse complement strand
CTTAACCTATTTTCCTTATTTTAGGGTTAATCACTTTCCATGAATAGAAAGTTCTCCAATACTTTATCATTTAAATATTCCTTCTTGATTTTGTCACTTTACTTTATCATTTAAATAATCCATCTTGATTTTGTCACTTTACTTTATCATTTAAATAATGATTTCTTCTTTTCAAACACTTTTACTTCTTTGACCTTTGGGGCTTCAAGCCTTCATATGGGGGTCCTCCAACTTCATAAGACCATAACTCTCAAACCGTGAGGAGTTATATGACATTCCACATACCACCGGAAATGGCATGTCAAGCACTATCAATTTAGGATAGTTTCACCAACAACTTGATTGATCTTCATCTCATTATTCCACATACAAGCATGGGTCCTCCAACCGTTCTCCTAGGATAACTCAATCCGTAAAGCGTCTTCCCATGAGGGCTTTCACCATAAGGGGGCCACTTTGGAGTTTATCCATTTGTGCACCTTATCAACCATGATAACATAATAATGATTCATCTTTGCATCAATTCACCACTGCATCATATATATAAACTATGCATCATGTATCAATGACAACTCATTGATCCATCTTCATCAATGCATCATACTAATGATCCATCTTCATCAATTGGTTTCCACTTGGACATATATCATTCTCATCAAGGGCATCATATCAATCAATTACTTGACATCAATCAAACCAAACCATTTACATCAATGACATATGATCCAACATTCTCCCAAATAATCAAACCATTGGCATGAATGACAACATGATCCAACAATGCACACAACTATTTATCCAACATTTTTATTTATTTTCCTTTGAAAACAACTGTTTTAACATCATTTTTCTGGTTAGCTAGCTAGTTTGGTTAAGTCACCTTTAATACTCAGCAAATTTACCTTGATATTACAAAGCGACACCCACAAATGCCTAACATTTTTGCCTTTTAAAAACTGCAATTGGTTACCCTCTTTACTACCAACGAATGAGCTTTATTGAGAAATGATTTCACTTGTAACCTGATTGTGATTTCGATTTCCGTTGACTATGTCTTACCAGCTAGCATTCATGTGACTTGTTGAGCTACATGCTTTCCGTTTGAAACATTTTATCCTTTTACCGTTTTCTTGTTTCTTCAGAATGTTGATTTATTTTCCTGGCACTTTCCTGCACTTCAGTGCGAACTTCACTTTCATGAAATTTACTTCCCAGATGGACTTTGTCCCTAAAGCTTCAGGTAGGAGCTATCCGCTTTCACCATTTTTCTTGGCTCACCCCTGTTTTTGATACAAAATGTTCAGCCTCCTTGTGGATAAAATATATATAGATGATTATGTGTTCAAATTATGTTCTTTTTGCAAACCCTCAAATCCTTGCTAGTGGAGAAATCAAATATCTCATTTCACAAATAAATTTATTTTCTTGCTTCCCGATTTCCTTGTTTACCTTGATATCTCCCTTCCTTGAGCTCTTTTTGTCCATGAGAATGAGCCTATGTCCTTATTTAATGAAAAATTTGGGTGTGCCCACTTTTTCTACTTCCCTTAATGTTGCTCAACCTAAGTAATGCATATGTATCCTGATTATCAAGTGCACTGGAAGTTGATGCGTGCCTGTTGGAGGCCACACCTATGTTTTTATTGGGCTTCTCTTTACTTCTTGGGAAGATATAAAATTATAGCTGACTACGTACAAATAATATCAACTTTATTTTTCCTGACAGATGTAAGGGAAGGCATTTCCACCCAGCTCCCGGTTAGTTTTTTACAGCCCTTAATTTGACAAGGGATCCCTTTAGACTAGACTCGTCAATTTAGTTTTCTTCTTAATTAGAAAATACTTGTTAATTCAGAATGCAATTGTAGTTCATAGTGTTAGCAATGACTTATTTAGGATTGCTAATTTTGATTCGCATTTGTTGTGAAATTGACGGTACATTAATGACTAGATTGTAATTTAATATCTTCTTCAAGTGTGATAATTGCAGCTTGTACATCGATATTTTTAATGTTGTTAGGAGGTTATTTTATATGTTAGATTGTATTTAGTGATCAGTTTAAAATACACCATTTTGGTTTTCATTAATGTTAAATTAGATTGGTGTGTATTGATTAAATTATGATTTAAACTTGCTAAAAGTAGAGTGTAAGTTATGTTAATTTAGATTAGTAACTTTTGACTAAGCTAGACTTAATTAATGGTTGGGATGGTTGGTGAAGTGGTGTAACGTCTTTCTCTCTCTTACTGATGTCTTTTTTCATCTTGTCGACCCGTTGCTTGGGGGCGTAGGTGTAGTCTCCTGGTCAATTTCATCCTAGCACATCAGATTGTCTAGAGTCCTTGGTCCAGATAGGATGTGTTATGCCAAGGTTATTGACACATCTATCACCTGAGGACTGCATGATTCCTAATAAGAGGATCATGGTGTGCCCTATTGGATAGCAGTGAATAATAACTTGGTCAGATTTGGTGCCTTCCTTGTGAGTGTTGTCGACCATTGTAAGTTTTCTTTTGGCACATGGGTGGAACACCTTCATGCATTGGGTTTGTGTTCCTTGAGGTTCTAGTCTTTGTTCGTCAAGGTCGTTGTGTCGGGATAGGGATGTTGTCCCTTATCTTGTAGGTCTGCTCGTATTTGCATCGGGCAGGTAGTCATTTTCTCCTTGTTGTCTATGCACGTTTCTCCCACTGGCTCTTGTGCAGTGCATGGATTCTTAATATCATGTTTCCTAGACTTCTCGCTTGCGTTCATCATCAATTGTGTGGTTAACTATTGTTTTTGTCACCATCTTGCCTTTCAACAAAAAAAAAATTGCACTTCTTCTTCCCTTGTAGCTGTAATGAATGGGTCGTTACACTAACTAAAGATACAACTCTAACAATCAACACTTTAATTACAAATTCTTAACTAACAGTGTTTATGTACAATAGTTATATACAACTTACAAGGTTTAACCAAAGCCTTGTGAAAATAATTGTTTTAAGATAATGGATCTAAACAAGATTAAATATAAACAAAAATATTCTATTACTCTAAATACCAAACTAAAAAAGAATGAATGAATAAGATTGTAAATTTATATAATGAAAATAGACAGAGCAGATTAACGTTTAAATGATGCAATCACTATTCATTCACAAATCAACAAATTAAATAAATAATAAGGTAACTAACCTCTCACTGATCAACAATAATAAGCTAAATTCATCTCTCTGTATTTGTACGAGCTCCTCTTAACCTGTGTCAAGTGTAAACCTATGAAAAAATCAAGCATAATACTTCCTGAAGAAATTCAAGGAAGTGTTTATGACGAAAGAAAGAAAAATAATTATATATCATGTGACCTTCAAATATCCAATAACTTAAAATGAAAAAAATTCCAATTCTCAGGAATGGTGTTACCAACTATCTAGCAACATATCTAAACTCAAAATACTTGAATAGATGATCATTCATAGATATAAACTAAACCAAAAGATAACGAATAGCATAAAGAAAAGCATGATATAAAATATTATGTGCAAAACTGACTAAAGTTGATTCTACACATATAACATTTCACATCAAGAAATTATATGAGAAGACAATGGAAAAACATTGCACAGTCCACACAGGATGAAAGCCAAAGATTAAATTGCTTTCTCATATAATTTCAACAAAATATGTTCATCATATGGTCTAGGAAGAATTTTTGGGATAATAGACTCTTAAAGATTGAAAAAATTAATAGATAAATGATATAAATTAACCATGTATTGATAAAACACACTAAAGCTAAATTAAATCAATTCATAATCAATTACTGAAAGAATATGAAGATATTATAATAAAAATAAACCATTTTACTCACATGACAAAAACCATTAAGCAACCTGGAATTTCATATTCTTCTTTGAAAATACTCGTCCATTCTCCCAAAATTCCAACCATTCGTTACTCCATTTGAAAAGAAAAAGCTACAAAATAAATACAAAAAATAGATGAAAATCCTCCTCTAAATTTCTTCCATCTCCATGGCTCTGAACTGTATCATATATTTATACAATGAATGAATAGTCTGGGCATCACTAATAATTTTCGCCACCTAAAATTTTCCTCGTAAAGAGACACCAATATCTCTCAAATCATGCATTTGTTTGGGAAAATTCCCTCATGTAAGCTAAATGGGTCCATTATGGAGATGGTTTTTCAACTGTTTCTTCATATTCCTCACAGTTTGGCTAAAAAAAGTCTTGCAAAATAGTCTGTCAATTCTTGAATGCATTTCCAAATCTTATCTGTTGTTGCTCAAAAATTATTTTCAGCAATCGAATATTCTTTTGGATCAATTATCTTGAATGTATTTATATAATAAAATCAAGCCATGATCAGATCTGTACCAAATAACTGATAATAGAAACCTATGAAACAAAAAGAAACCAAATTATTAACCTAAAAATTGTGAATAAAACAAAATCTAGAACAATAAAATTGGAATGAATTTAAACTAACTATAAGTTCTAAACAAATATTGTTTATATTTTCTTTTCAAATATGATCTTAAAATTATAGAAGCTTCAAGTCGATGGTGAGGAGAAAAAATATTAATTTTGGGTTTCCGCAAAATCAAACAAATGATAGATATTTATTTTTTTATCTTTATTTTTATTTTCAAATGAGATGCAAAATGACAAAATAATTTAATTAATTAAACCCACCAAATGATTTTGTGAAAATGATTTCTAATGAGCAAAAGATGAAAACATAATCATAATTTAATTGAAAGTAAACAGTTGATAAAAATTAAGGTTTTCGTTTAAATTAAGATTTCTACGTTCATCTATCCCTCATTCAAATTTGATCAAATGTGAACAAATGTCATAGAAAAGATGTGTCGCAATAAAAACTCCCAAATTATGAATCTCAACCATCAACATCAAAACTATGTAGAAAGCAAAATGAAATGGCATTTAAATTTCATGAAATTCAAACCAAAGAAAAGAAAAGAATATAAACTCAAACCAACCTCTAAACAAAGCAAACCAATACCAATCAAATCAAGTCAAAGGGAAACAAACGGAGAATCCAAGTAAAATTTCGAGGGACCCTAGATTTTGATTAAAGAAAAAGAGGGGGGTTTTTGGCACCCAACAATACCTTAGTCCGGAGACTTAGAACTCTGAAGGATTCAAAGCATAATCAGTGGGGGTCGAGGACTCCCGAAGGCCAGATTCCATCTTAGTCGTTGGATACTAGGAATTATTGGGTCGTTCATCCACTGTTCTTCGCAAGTTTTCTAATACATCACTCTAGAGGATTGGAAGTTTGGAGTTGAGAGAACCTCTAAAGTTCTAGAGCCCCGAAGTCCCGAAGCTTCAGATGAGCACCTATCATCCTAGCGCTTGGTCACAACCTCTGGTCACATGAAATTGGGGGTCAAAGAAAAGGGCCAGTGCCAAGAAATTGATTTCAAAATAAGGGGTGCTTAGAGAAGGAGTCTGTGGGGTCAAGAATCATATGGACCTGTACCTAAATATGTAAAGAAGGCCTATGTACCTTATGAGAGGATCCAACATGATTTAAAGAAAAAAATTCATCTCCACAAGAAGATCACCTGTGCAAATATCAGATCACAAGAAAGACAATTTTTGAATAGCCATTAAGGTTAAGGTAACTCATGCACCCATGGTGAAAGAAGCTACACGAGCCATCAATCTAAGGAAATAATATATCATTACCATCGAAGCATGAATTCAGCAGAAAGACACAACAACCATCAAATCTAGGAGTTGTAGAGGGGGACCGTCATATCAAGATTTGATTAAGTTCTAATCATCAAATCATCACAAGTAACATCTACGGTGGAGAGAAGTTGTGGATATTAGGGGAATAAATAACATTAGTGTGGGTTTAACCTACACAATCCTCCTAGACCGTCGATTTGTAGATTCGACAAGATCAATAGTTGGCATCGATTCCACTGCAGGTGAGCAATTTCTATTGTGGAACTCGGGAAATGAGATAAATGTCACGCTATTTGGGACTGTGCAATCGTCCCTGATCATATATATCCACGTTCGTTCAAGAACGACCATCGATCCTCAATAGGAGGTCAATGCATGAAGAATTGAGCGAAGTCATATCCTCGATCACCTGGGTTAGAGTTATAGGTCCTTTATGCATATGAGAAGAACTAGGTAACGGTTATGTATTAAAGCTATGGTTATGCAGATATCCGATCGTGTTAGTGATCGAATCTTAGAATACTGCATAGAAGGGTTTAAAGACAAGAGGTCCTGCGTCAACAACTTTCTGCTCAGGACTAAGAATTGAGAAAAGAAGCAGTCATGGGAAAGGTATTGGAAAGAGGATTCCAGGTATTCATGCATAATTAAATATTGAGCAGCTCAGAAAGAATATTTCAAGTGACCATAAAAGAAACATTGTGCCTATGTTACCAAAATGGTATATTGTGGTGCTAGCTAACAAATTTTTATTGATGCATGTTTTTGGATGTAATTATTACATTTAAAACATAAAAAATGCTATATATGTCTATCAATCAAATAAAGAAGGACAAATACAACTCTTCACTTTACATTCAATATCGTTAAGAAGTTATTGGATCAGATGTTGGGTCCAATAAGCAACATGGAAAACCTGAGTAAAATTATGGTTCGGGGAAGACTTGTTCTATACAGATTGATATATATATATATATATATATTAGAATGCTAGTATTTTGATAAAGAAATACAAAATGTGTGCATGGAGAAAGTGACAACATCTCCAAAGTTCAGTCCTATAGTTGGAGATAGCAACCCCATATTTGCTATTGGAATGTGTAGTGGAAGCATGGTATGAAGGTCATCAAAGGTAACATGTTGGAAGTTGAATATGCATTTCAGAACAAAATCACATGGGTTATGACATGAGAAAGTAATAATTCATCAAGAAAATCCAAGTGTTGATATGCTCAGTCATGGAAAGGCTAAATGAAGTACCTCAAGAAGGAAGTTGGTGTTAACTATCCAAGGTTACTCAGAGAACATGACTGAAAATATAATTGGGTCATGTAGCAGTTGGATTAGAGGGATCCAAGTAATAGTGGGATTTTGAAAATTAATATCAGCATAATATGTAGTTGCAAGTCCATGAACATCCTAAGATAATGGAAGAAAAAGTTATGAGGTAGATATCAAGTGAATGGGAATACAGGAAAACACTCCAAACGAGAAATCAAGAATAGTAGAGCATTTTTTATTCATTCCAAAGGTATTGAATATATTTCCACAATAGCATGGAGATGTCAAAGCCAATAAATACTTGGAAAATAAATGAATCTCGGTAGACAGTTAGTGAGGAACCATGAAAAATAAATTGGTTCTATGCATGGTTTTAAATGAAAAATAGATGGTGCAAGAGAAGAATCTATTTCAACTGGCATAGAGCCATGAGTGACATCCCCAGAGGTCAGAGGTATCACTTGAAATTATGAAATAAACTAAAATCAATATTAATTAATTTTAATTAATTCTATGAAGATAATTGAGACTGCATTTTCCACCTCTAGTTAAGATTACCTTTGTTGCTTGATTAATACTGTTATTCGTTTGTTTTCCTGGCGAATTGCACCTCCTCGGTTTCCCTTCGTTAATTTGTGGGAGAATTCTACCTAACTAATTTCTTTTTAATTTTGGTCAGTTTGTTTAGAATGTCAGGCACTTGACAACTACATTTTTTCGTTTGACAACCAATGTATAATTGAATAAAACTAACTTTGGTTTTGGTCTTAGATGACATTTTTTATAAAGAAATAATATCAGTGAATTTATGGAATGTTATAAACCTAGCGAATTTATTTTGAACGTGATATGATCTCAAAAAATTATTGAATGTTACAATAAACACAACGAAATTAAACTCAGCGAAAGTATTTGACTGTAATAAACCCAGTGAATTGAAGGTTATGCACACAACTATTTATCCAGCTTTTTTATTTATTTTCCTTTGACAACAACTGTTGTAACATCATTTTTCTGGTTAGCTAGCTGGTTTGGTTAAGTCACCTTTAATACTCAGTGAATTTACCTTGATATTACAAAGTGACACCCACAAATGCCTAACATTTTTGCCTTTTAAAAACTGCAATTGGTTACCCTCTTTACTGCCAACGATTGAGCTTTATTGAGCCATGATTTCACTTGTAACCTGATTGTGATTTCGATTTCCATTGACTACATCTTACTAGCCAGCATTCACGTGACCTGTCGAGCTACACGCTTTCCGTTTGAACCATTTTATCCTTTTACCGTTTTCTTGTTTCTTCAGAATGTTGATTTATTTTACTGGCACTTTCCTGCACTTCAATGCCAACTTCACTTTCATGAAATTTACTTCCAATATGGACTCTATCCCTAAAGCTTCAGGTAAGAGCTATCCACTTTCACCATTTTTCTTGGCTCACCCCTGTTTTCGATACAAAATGTTCAAGCTCCTTGTGGATACAATAGATATAGATGATTCTGTGTTTAAATTATGTTATTTTTGCAAACTCTCAAATCCCTTCCAATTGAGCAATCGAATATCTCGTTTCACATAGAAATTTATTTTCTTGCTACCTTGCTTCCCGATTTCCTTGTTTACCTTGAGATCTCCCTTCCCTGAACTCTTTGTGTAGGATATCACCACCATTTGAGATAATTTGATGTATAACATAATTTTGATAGTTACCTACAATTGTTACTATTGACAATTTCCTCCTTCCATATTTTTTTTTGGAATTTTTATAAGATCATCTAAATGGTGGCAAACTTTCTTTTATTTCTTCTAATATTCTTACATTTAGAAGTGTTCTAAGGAAATTATATGAATACTAAAATTTGTTATTTAATAATGGATTTTATAACTGTAGAATCCAAATTATATAAATACTAAAATTTGTTATTTAATAATGGATTTTATAACTGTAGAATCCAAATGCTAATTTTTCATGATATACACAATGCCTCTATTTATCTTAGTTACTTCATTTCTTTAAGGGTTTTACCTTCATTAAAGTTAATAGGATTAATCTCTATTTTTAACTTTGTATATTCATTATATCATGATTTCCTTATAGCTTTTATGAGCATAGGTATTATATATGATTATTTAACAAAAAAAAAACCTTAGTGCTTTTAACTAAATGTTGTGGTTTATTCCAAGCACTACTTATATGGTTTACTTGGACTTGTCTCAATTTTTTCATTTTAGTTTATAAGTTCTACAAAGCTTAGAAAGTAGGATTTATAAAATCTGGCATCTAGGGTAATATACTTTCATTTCCTAGTCAGAAGGTTTTGATGACTAGTAGTATTTACCTGATATTTTTCTATTACTAATAAAAGCAATTTAATTCTGTGTATCTGCTATATTATTCTAATGCATTAACAATAATGTTTAGGATTTTAAACTCTATTAGTTACAATCAAAATTACCTAGATTTTTACCATTACTTAAACTCTAGCAAATACATACATTACTCTAATCTAGATCCAAGAAATTTAAACAATGTAACTTATTGCAAGATACAAACTTTAAGTGAGTTCTCTTGTGTCATGCAATTATCACATTGTTCTCCTCATAATGGTGTCTCATCCTCTTTGTTTCTTCTTACTTTATAGTATTTTCCTAGGTCTTTGACAAATGCATGAGCTTCATGCTTATTGACCACCTGTCAATTTGATTTTTACACATATTCCCTCACATTCCCTAGAGATATTTGTCTCCCTAGTTAAGTTAACTCAACTAATCCAACCACTTGTTTGTTTATGCTATCACTTGTTGTATCTCTTTTAAATCAATGGACTCCCTCTTCTAAGAGTCCTACGGAACATGTGTCTCCTCTTTTATTAATAAAAACAAATAAATACTTGAGTTCCATCATAAAGATCCATAAACTGCCCATAAACAAAATTAATAAAGAAAATAATAAGTCTTAGTTTTTGAAACTTCGGGTTATCATAAAATTAATTTGAAATTTAGTGGTTTCTTGCTCTATTATTTGAGCTTTGATCTTGAAGTAGGAGTTGTCGGTAGCTACAATCCGCCCGGAAGGAGATTAAGTGCCATGAGAATTGTCCACGCTGCAAGGTGACGAAAATCAAGGAAAATCAGAAGGGTTATCTGATCTTACCTTTTTATAAAATATTATACATCATTTTCTGACATACATTATTTTTCCCGTTATAACCTTATCTTAATTTGTTTTAATTATATATTTCAAGTCGAATCTTTATAAAATATTCTAGATTATTTACTTTTGTGTTTTTAGAAAATATTTTACATTATTTACTTTTATTTTGCTTTTGAATTATTTATATTGTATTAAAATATATATCTATTTCATTAGAATGTTTTTTTAAATATATTCATAGAATTTTTATTAATTATATAATTTTTTATAGCAAGGAAATCAAAAGGATTATTATTCCCGGCGGGAAGGCCTAGGACTATAGCAATGAGTTCATCATTGACTTTATATTAGTTTAGGGTTGACTTCAATTTTTTTGCAGAAATTCTAATGTTTAAGTTTAGAAAGTTTGTATTCATATATTTTAAAATAAAAAAAATGTATATTTGTTACAATCTTATTGGCTAATAGGTTTGAAGTGTTATTGCCAGCTTCACTTCTTCCAATGCTTTAATTAACATTTCTTCCTATGTCATCCTTAACTCAATTAATCACTGTACTTTTCCATGCTATCTAAACTAATCAACAGTTTCCACGTTTCCAAAATCACATTGCTTGATTGTCATCAAGCTGATACGAATCTGCATGAGGTACAAGTTATGGGCTGGAGGGTTTCTTGTAATTTCTGATCTGAAGGCGGTTTTCTGCCTTCACCCATACGCTATTGCACAATATCCATCTCTCTCTCGCCTGGGCGAAGTTTCTTAACTCTCATATAGTCTGGTGGAATCCTGAAGCTGGATATGTTTACTGGGAAGAGTTTATGATAGCGCTGAGGTTCCAAGAGATGCTGGAGAACTATGGAACAACTCAACTTAATTGAATACAACAAAGATAACGAAGAAATAGAAGTCGAATAGGAGGAATGGAATGATTTCGTCGAGAAATTTTAAAACATACAAAGAGTTGAGGGGAGGCCTTGGCAGTGTTGTTTATTGCATTGCCAAACCAAATTCTGAGCCATCTGTTTTTCAAGAGTCCTTGGATTTTTCTTGTGGGTTCTATTCCTCAGGTAGACAAAATTGTTTGTAAACATGAAAATTCAGTGGGCACTGCCCGAAGCATGTTTTAATGTTGTGGTTCTCATGGTAGCTCTGATAGCTATTTTAAGACATGCCCAAATCAGCAACATAGACTCAAAGCTCTGAGAAGCTTGCATATGGTATGCCTAGATTGGAGTTGTGGTATATTAATTATGTATATGATTGTGCGAACGTGGCAGATACAAAAGGTGCACTAGTCCTTTATTGCAGTGACAAGGAAGAGGAACAAGAAGAAGAAGAAGGCAATCATGATGTTTATGAAGATGATGATGAGGAGTACGTTTCTTATTGCTTGCTTATACAAATGTTGGTGTTGATAGGAGTATACTATTCTGTATCTTATTGGTTCATGCATGTACGTGATTGGTTTCGTGAAATTTTTACTATGTTGTATGGTTGTGCTAGTGTTCATTCAAGAGTGTTGAATTTTTGAGAGGGTGGGTAGAGGTTTTGTTCAGAATGAATTATAATGTCAGTTGATTGTGCTTAGTAGCCAGAACAATCTAACAGTTAGAGTTTAGTAGGTAGCCATCCTGGTCCGGGAAAATTCTTGGTTTTGATCACAGATAAATTGTAATAGGCAAGGAGAGAATTCCATTTTTTGAACTTGCTATCCTTGTATGATCTTACCACACTTTACAATGCACATTGCCCTTTGTCTCCTTAAAAATATTGGTTTCCTCTTTGGTGATTCCATGCCCCCAGTTTGAATGGACTAGCCAGACGAAGGATGATCCTGTCCTTATCTTAGCAGGGGGTCATAGGATTGGTGGTGACTCCATGTTCCCACTTTTAAAGATTTAATGGAGTTTATGATGAATGATCCCCTACCTCATCCTGGGAAACGGTCTCAGGACTAAGAGTATTACATAGTACATAGTTTGAATTGCCTACTGATTGGAGAAACCCCTTCTCCTCTCTAATGTTATAGCTGCCAGACTTTAACCCCCCTTTGTTGTTCTTATTAATGGAGTGCTTGGCAGTCTCATTGACTGCTCTTCATTCATCAGTGAGCATCAAGATAATTTCATTCTTTCTTTCTGAGAGATTCCTCACCTAAATGTACTCAAATTGTTCGACATGACACCTTGAACATTGCAAGTACTAAGAGGAGAAGACAACTTTAATCACCATAAACGTTGTTGAGTTCAGCGAGGCGAGCTATAGTTTTTAATCGGAGAAAGAATTTTACAGCTTGTATTTCAAAGGGGTATCGAAAATGAGACCATGGGAATCAAAACTGGGACTTAGCGCAATGGCCATTGGCGTCATCATTAGACAACCCACGGGAGAAATCTTATTAGAGATGTAGAAAAAACTGGGTTACTATGTGGACGAAATCGTTGCCGAGCACTTGGCATTGATAGAGGGTTTGATGGCGGCCTTGGAGCAAGGCGTGACTCGAATTCATGCTTTTATGGGTTCTGAAGTGCTGCATAATCAGGTGGCCCGAGGAAGGCACTTGGAGAACCAGTTGTTGTGGGCTATTAGGGAACGAGTTCTCGACTACGTGCGTAGGCTGGATGATTTTATGCTCACATTTAATGCTGACAGTGCTAATGGAAAAAATGTAATGTTTATGGCGAGGGAAACAATATATCCAAGTTCAATTCCAAGGAGTGTTGTAGCTTTTCATGCAGAGTATGATGAGGAGGATGAAGACGATGGAGTCTTGTCCTATGGCATGGGATAGATGAGATAGAGAAGCTATCGGCAGGGCTGCTTCCATGCCCCCGCTTGGTATATATCTTTCATTATCCCTTGTTTTCCCCATTGTTTGAAATATTTGACTGTAACTGTTAAGTCTCTTTATGGTATTTTACCCAACACCCTGACCAGGTTTCATTTTTAAGGGTCATTCTGGCACCTTGAGTAGCCATGGGATCACCGGGAGGTTGGGGTTAAACTTATGCCACAGATAGTTCATGACCCTCCTCTTTTTCTCCTTAAGCCTAACCTTTTATTGTTGGTTGGGTTGTGGTCTAATGGTAAACCAATGGGAGTTTCTATTTGGGTTTTATCTAACAATCCCCAAAGGCATACATCATAGAAGTTTCTCCTGCCAAACATGGGGTGATTTCTGTAAAAGAAATAAAAATTGCAAGTCCCTTTGGGTACAAAACTCCATGCAAAATCTACTTTAAAATCAAACTATCTTCCACCTTTGAAGGGTGTCACAGGAAGCAACCCCTGGGCATTTTGAACCTGGATCATCATTTTTGCAAATACTCCAACTTGCTCTAAGACCACAGCCCAACAGGTATTTGATTTAGACTAGGACATACTAATCCAAGGATACCACTGATTCCCTGCTCTTTTGTTTTTCTGTTAGTTGATAAGGCCATCAAACTCCTTTCTTATGCAAGATTCACTGCTGTTGGATTTCTTTTGGGTGGTATAGATCTATTAATGCTATGGAATTTTTGTTATTCAAGCTTTGACCAGGTAAAACCTAGAGGAAGAATGGTTTACATTAATCATGTAAATTTGCAACTACACATCCCAGATGGTTGATTCCATCCTTTCCCTATGATGCCAACCAGGAGTGTGCCTCTAGAATCCGGTTTGCTAGATTATAGTATATACTACTATATTATAGCATACAGTATAAGCAATTTGCTAGCGTAATCTACTGTAAGTTCAACAGTCTATATGGTTGCAAATAGGGAGTGGGGATGCAGCGGTACTGGACACTTTCTGGAAAAACATCATCATTCCTTCATGAGGCCTCTAATTTTGTTTGTATTTGCTGTGAGAAGATGTCTTACTCTTGTGAATTTAAGTAGTTTTGTCATTTGCAATGTAGGTAGAGGTTTGGTCTCTCAGAAAAATAGTAAACACAGAGGAATTTGAAAAATGAAAAATATGCCATTAAATTTTAAATAACTCTAATGCATATTAAGAAAAAATGGTATCGCACATAAATATTAAGAAAATGGTCAAATTTATCCAGTTTTCTTTGATTATCTTTCTGACCTCTTTAAATAAGTTTTGACAGGGTTTAAAGAGGATCTGAACGACGGATCTCTGCCTTTCTCCACCACCATTGTGATTGTATACAATACATCACCCAAATGAAGTTGTTGTTGGTATTGTTGCTGGTTTGTTTCAGTAGTAGCCTTCTAGTGCCTTTCTCCAGTGCCTCTACTGCCATTGTGCTTTATCACCAGGTTTATGTTGTTGTTATTGTGCTTGTATCACAAGAAGTTGTTGCTGGTATGTTTTGGTAGCATTCTAGTGCATTTCTCCATTGCCTCCATTGCCATTGTGCTTGTATCATAGGGCTTATGTTGTTACTATTTTTCTTGTAATACGAAATCTTATAGCATAGTATCACCTAGCTTATAATGTTGATGGAGCTATGGAGCGTTCAATTGGAAATCAAAGAAGCATAAATCCTGGAAAAGAGATACAGTTAAGGTAACTTACTTACTTCCCCTACAATTATTTCTCATAAATCCCAGCAATATGAAAAATAAAGAAGATTAGATATAACCCTATACTCTTGAAATCGGATGTATGATATTTCTGAACAAATACCCATGCAAATATCGTCTTATCCATAACTGCAAATTTTTATTTGTCTTCATTTATTTGCTTTTCCAGGGGTTCTATCCTAATTCGTGGGGGTGTCAACTGCTATTTTCTCTTGGTTGTCTTTGTTTGTTGTTTAGGCTACTCTCAATGCGGCTTTGGCTATGGATGTTAGTTGTTGTTTGGTGGCTGTTGGCCTTATACTCAGCTTTGATCACGACTCTCACTTTATCTCCCAACCTCTTTGGCTATCCTGACCTTGACTCCTAATACCTTCTTGACTACTTGTTTAGAATGTATTATTAGTTAGTGTTAAAGGTTTAGGATTATTAGTTCTTCCCAAAATCTTCATTAATTGTGCATTTAGTTATATTAAGTTTCATTATTCAACATATATTTTCTAACTAACTTGGCAGGGACTAAGTTGCTATGCAACCCTTGTCCTTTAACTAAACGGATCTTTTTCTGTACTTGTTTCTTTATAAATATTAAAAATCGTTTTGTCACATGGAACTTTTTCTTATCTTAAAGTGTACTCTGTTACACAAAATACTATAAATCATTTTCTCACAGGCGACTTTTTCTGTTATAGCTTTGCCTTGAAGTGTTTATGTATTCTATAGCGATTTTTATAAAAATATTATATTTTGTTATAGCTTTATTTTAAAGTGTTTTCTGTTATAAAAAATATTATAAATCATTTTCCGACAGATAATTTTTTCTGTCATAACTTTATCTTTGGAGTGTTTATCTAATAATTTTATAAAAATGCTATATATCATCTTGATTGGCATATCCTTTTTTTGTCATATTTGCTTTATTTATACTATATTAAATATCACTGCTTCATATTATATTTTATATTCATTTTCTATCATAATTGCTTTATTTTTATATTGCATTCTTCCATATAGGAAGAAGCAAGAACTCCAACATCGTAAATATACCCAATTCAACAATTTCATTTTTTTTCATATATTCAAGATACAATCACTAATATATTTAAGAAAAAATAAGAACTACAACATCATTAATATACCTAACTCAAAAATTTCAAATAAATATATATATATATATATATATATATTCATATTCAAATTCAAATTCAAGATACAATAACTAATATATTTAAGAAATTTAAGAAAAACGAAAAAAAAAAATACATTCAAAATACACTAATTAATATTTAAGAAAAAAAAAAAATGCATGAACTGAAGTGAATCCCGGTGGTTATTTTCTTGAAAAAATAAAATGTTTATTTATATTACTATGAAGTAACTATACGAAAAATGATTTCTAAACGAATTAGTCATTAATGGACTTATGGTGATAGGATGAAATGAGATGAAGGGATGATTTTATACATATAAGAGAGATGTAGTGGGTTCAGGTGAATTTTACATTATTTATATTTTGGATCAAAATCATTTAAAGTGAAATGTGTCTATTGAACTAATATTCAAGAATTTAATTTGATTTATTTTAAATTTACATAGTTTTAGATGGATGTAATTTTACATAAATATTAAATAAAAAAAATATTATTTTTTATAAAAGGAATATATATTTGAACAATTCATGTACAAATACATTTTAAGGTAGTATTTTTATTTACATAAAGGTGAGAAAAAAAACTATAAATATCATCATAAATGGGTGTAATAGAAGAAGCAGAGATGGAAGTGGTGATTTTATAGTCATGTGTTGATGTGAGAGATACTTCCACATTGGCACCTGTATAGGAGGAAGGCTTTATATCCTTGAGTTTACTTTAGTTAAAAGAAAATAATTAAAATAAAAGTGCTTTTAATTAGTTAATTAAATTATTTACGGAAAGTGCTAAAAGTAATTATCTTGTAATTTACCTATTTAAATATTAAGTGGGTGTGACAAGTAATCTCAATAGACATTTGTGTGAGATACACTTGTGAGAGACTTGTGTTGAGGCATTCGAAATAGAGGTCATTTGGTACGATACCATGGTTAGAGATAGCAAAGAAGCTCTTTTTCTAGTGTGAGGAGTGTAGAAGAAAAGAAGGAATTTTTCCTAGACAAGAGTGAAGAAATATAATGCAGAACCCCACCCACACCTGGGAACTGTTCGACCACTCAGTCTAGGATCGTTCTTCTTTGGAGTTGGATCAACTCACGAATCCCTATTGGATCCCTTGTAAATGCACACAGATCCTTAAATCTCCTAAGGTGTAGGTCCAACAAAAGAACCCATGAGTGTTGTCTTTATAAGCCCCTACTTTAAATCCTTTAATAAAATCAAGTTTGGGCTCTATCCCCTTTGCTTCGACTGAAATCCTCATATGACCACGAGCACTAAACTAGGTGCCAAAAACAATGCGCTAATTCAGATGCTCTGAAACTTTGGCTCCAGGAGCTCCAACATCACAGTACTTCAAATCCTATGAATGGTAGAATGGGCGAAGTCTTGAACAATGGAAAGGATAAATGACCCCTGCAACCCGTGCCGAGATCTACGAATCACAATTATTTCGGGGCTCTGGGCTTCAAGATCTTCCCTTGCTCCAACATACAATTTTGTCGACTGCCAAAGTGACGGTCTACATGGAGACACATAGATCCAACGGTATTCAAACCTCAACAAAACAACGATCAAGATATACTATGGGACTCTGTCCTTGGAGAGTTCCTAACTGCTAGCACACACAAACCTACGGAGTAACGAATCTATGAAGTGAGTTGGAGGCTCTATCTATGGTCCACCCATCACCACAAACAAACGGTTGTGATGACCTCAAGCCTTCAAGCCTTTGGGAACTTTCCAACGATGCACCTCATTTCCTTTCGGAGTGCCAAGCCTCCAAACTAGTAGATATGGCACCACATGTCCTTCTCAAATGGATGACTGAGATGGAATCCAACCTTCAGGCCTTCGAGAATCCTCACAACTCTGCACCATATTTCCTCGGGAGTGCTAGACCATTGGAGCTCCAGATATTCTACCATGTGTCCTCTCCTGATCGACAGTGAGGATATAGTTCCGGTCCTCGAGACTTCAGGAATATTACACCCCTTTTCAACTGTGCTCCACTTCCTCTCGAATGGTCAGTCTTTTATACCTTATATAATCGAATAACATGTGTCCTTACTAGTGACGGTTAGGATGTGCTCCGAACTTCGGAGGTTTGAGTGAATTGAATACTCCACACTTTTGTTTTCCTTGACTGTCGGGATTTTGAATTCGATAATCCACTAACACGTGTCCTTTACATCCAATGCCCCAAATCCACTTAGGGCTTCGAGACTTCGAGAGACTTGTCTCCTCTATGCTTAAATATATGAAACCTTCAAACTCCCGAAGTCTTAAGGACCCTCAGGGTTAAACCCTTTGCAACTCACCTAGATCTGACGGTTGTTGTAGCTCATGCTCATATCTAATGATCGAGATATTTCCTCTTCCTGCACACTCCTCCTCTGATCTGGAGTTGATCTGATGGTCCCAATTCATTTTGACAGTTAACCTGATGACTGTTATAGCTTCTCATATGATGTTTGTGCTCTTTCCTTCCGATGAAGGATTTTTCTGAATGTTTTCAAAGACATGGCCTTTGAACCTCTCCTGCAAGGATGTTTTCTCATCCTTGGATTGCAATTCGTAAAAAATCTAGTCCTCTTGAGCTTCAAACTTGAACTAAGTCCTCTTTACGCTCACCCTTCACTGCTTTTGTAGTCTGGGAATTAAACTACTTTCTCCCTCGGCACTCCTTATAGGGCTATGTGCACAACAAAACTATTTCTCTTGAGATTTGAACTCACTCAAACTTTTATGTGTCTCAACCCTTTTCTCCTTCATCAATTTCTCGTTCCCTCCTGGCTCTCATGATCTTCCTCCTGATCTTGTGGACTTGAAATCACTTGACCTTTGGTGCACTCCTTGCTCTTTCTCTATGCAGACTTTCATTGCTCCTCCTGATCTTAATCTTTGAAAACTTACATGTGCACTTCTTGGGCTCAGGTTCAAAGTATTTAGTAACTTTGATGTGCCCACTTGCCAATATTTTCACACAACTCAAAACAGAGTTATCGCACACTCCTTCCACCCGCTGATTGCACTCCTTGCAGAGCCCCCTTCTGAGAGTGTTCAAAGCTCTGGTATGTTTTCCCTTGAACTATTCCTTTTGAGATTCAAAATGGGTTTGGTTTGCCCACCTGGCATGCTCCTCACAGAACTCTAAACAGAGTTCTCGCGCACTCCTTCCGCTGGCCTTTTAGATTTCTCTAACAAATATAATGTGCATTCCTTGCACAATCATGAAAGCCCAAAAACCCTCAGAAACTACAAATAGAGAATTTTTCCTACTCCTGCAAATTAAAAAATACTTGCACATCTATAGCATTAACATAAAAAAAAAAAGTAAAAACACATTACAAAAGTAAACATTCATCACATTAATAAACACACACAAACCTCATATCAAGGAAAATATGCCTTTGTATTAATTTGAACAATATTTACATTGTAAACAAGGTTGGACTACAACAGAGTCCTTAGCCCTTTTCTATCCTCTTCTCTCCTTCTCGGCAGCTAGCTCATATTAAATCTAATGAATTTGAATACATTGATCTTTTTACAAAAGAGGGACTTCTTGTGCCTTCCTCCACCAACCTACTCTCATTAATTTACATTCAATGGCCATCTTGTCTGAAGCGGATCTAGATCTATCTACCTGTTAGAAATTAAAGGTGACTTCACATGCAGCCTGTACAATACACATGGGCTTGGCTTTCCCTGATCCATCAAACATTTATTTACATTGAATTACATTAAAAATTTAAATTCAGGTCAAAATATGAAAGGACTGGCGCATCCATATTTGGGATATGTTCCCTCCAAGCATGTTGTTGCGTTGGTTGTTGACGCGCTGATGAGGTAGAGATATTCTCCTACATCAAGATCTCACTAGTTGGGAGAAGAGATTTTGTTTGAGTGTTGATGCAGAGAGGGTTGAATCAGGAAGAACTATGATTCAAGATATCAGATAGGTCGATAAGGTCAGAG
>JASDQU010103366.1:15910-56262 GCA_032191745.1 Picea mariana | reverse complement strand
GAATTTCAAGGAAACAACGATAGTAAGGGAGAACATGGGTTTTTCTACATGTATGGAGGTTTATGCAGGTTACAGTGATGATAGTCCTGTATATATGTAGGTTGTAGTGGTGATAGTCATGTGCAGGGCCATACAGGTCAGTACATAGATAGTTTCAATAGCAAGTTATTAAATCAAATCTTGGAGATGGCAACTAGACTTCTATTCGAGGAAATGTTGTATGGGGTTTCTAACTATATTCATTAGAAGGAGATGATCGTGTTGGTGTTGATGGAGAATGGAATATGAGAATCTTTTAAGTACTCAGATAAATCCATCAACAATTGTGATAGATTCGGTCATCCATAATCAGAATGATGTGAAAGCTAGGAACATCAATTTAGATGGAGTGAAGGATCACTTGATCCATCATTTAATAGGAAAAAACATTCGAGGGACACGTGGGAGGCTATGAAGATTTTGTTTCAGAGTAAAACTTGTGTTGAAAGAGAATCTCATAGACAAAACGATGACATAGTTAAATACATTAACTTATCTTACCCAGATCCAACAGGTTTGAAATGAACTAGTTGTAGTTGGAGACATACTGGTTAATTCATATTTTGTGAGGACAACACTGAAAGGATTCACGAAGGAGTGGAACGTATTCATAAAAGGAATCGCGGAACGAGAAATGATCCCCGATTGGTCAAGGTTTTAAGATGACTTTGTCTAGGAGAAACTCCAATATGAAGATAATAATCAAGGTCAGCACAAGAATGATGATGAGAATGTTTCTCTTGTCAAACAATCAAGGAATCACAAGTTCAATAAGAATTCCAATGAAGAGTCTACCTCTCAAGACGATAAAAATAAGGACATGAGAAAATTCAAGTGCTTTGCATGTCACAAGTTTGGGAATTATGCAGGCCAATATCTGAACAAGAAGAAGGGTGGAAACGATACACAACCTGAGGTATTTTCATCAACAAATAATCAATTGGATGAGTTTTGCAAGAAATTTGAACAGGCTAAGTTCTTACTTGTTTCCTATCATTCCTTTTGAACCATATCATTTGGTGCATGTTTGATAAACAGTGGAAGCGTGTGTTATTTGATAGGAGAACGAGAGTTATTTGAGAGCTTCATAAAATTTGACTCAGGGATGCATGTTGAAATTCATATGTGGACCAAAAATGCAGTAAAGGGATTTGGAAAAATGTCATTCGAGATGGAGCCAGGAGGTGTGTTGAGAGTGATGGTTGTGTTGTGGGTGCCATAAATCAAAAGGAGTGTGTGCTCAGTCTCAGTTATTGAGAGGAAGGGATTTGATGTAGTCTTACAGGATGTAAAGGAGTTGATCAAGCCCAAAGGATCTATCTCAGAGAAAAGAATTGTCTTTGGAGTTAGAGAGAGCAATTTGTATTGGCTAAAGGGCCAGCCTATGCAAGTAGTAGAGAAAAACAGAGTGACAAAGAGAAAGGAGAAGATAGCTTCGAACATTGACAAACTCAGAGAGGGTCATCCTTCAGGTTCGGATTGGAAGGATAATCCTTCCAAGTCTGTAAAAAAGGATTCATGTTATTAGATGATCATGCAAGATGCTCAAGACCAAGAGGGTTCTAGAAGCATGATCAAAGAGGATTATTCAGAAACATGTCCAAACATGATGGAAGGGATACATTTTGTGTCAGAGGGAGAATCCAATTAGGTAGATTAGAGAGCATGAATGATATCATATATTCTAGCTATAACATCTCGTTGTACTGAGGACATGATGATGATGATGATGTGTTCTGACTTATAATTATTTGATGTATATATATTCGCAGATGTTTTTGATGATGTTTCCTGAGTGTGTAGGACACATGACAAATTATGGACGTTGATGGCATCAATGGGCTTCCTTGGACTCGGGATTGAGTCATGAAGTGGATTGTACTTTTTTTAGTATTTCATCTTACGCACATGTGACATGATTGATTACAGTATGATTTATGTATATGGATCATTGATAGTGTTTTTGTCAGTGGATGTAGGTTGATGATTCTTTCTAATGAGACTAACATAAGGAGTAAAGGGGGCATGAACAAAAACTAGACATTGAGGGAGAGGTGTCGCAACGTCCTTGTCATAGCCTACTACCACTCCCATCATGGTCTGAACTGTAGGTTAACGATTACCTACTTTGATAGGTCCACAATTTTGTTATGGCAGACTGAGATGGTCACTCACAAAGATTCTAAAGAGCGTGTAATAAGTTTCAGTTTGTATTTCTTAGAATCCCTTAGTTTCTCACAAGGTCAACAGAATGGAGTGGTTACTCAAAAAAGTCAGAAAAGCTTCCAAAACCAGTGAAAGGCGAGTGACACCCTTAGAGCAAAGAGGTGTGTCTTGAAGGGCATGCCATGTAATTAAAAACATGAGTCAATAAGTCTAAGTGGCCTTGAAAACATTTAAATGATTAGACCATGTTGGCTTAAAATACTTTATTAAACAATGAATTTATTAATTATAAAGCTCAATAAAAGTCTAAGCCTAAGTCTAAGACTGAGTCTAAGTCTAAATTTAATTAAAGGACTAAAGGAATTATGGCATAAGTTAAAACATAGGAGAATAATCAAACCCTAGGAAAAAGGGGAATACAATCTAAATATTGGATAAAAATGTACATATGTGCATGAAATTAATAAAAAAGATTTTTAAAATAGAAAGAAATAAAATATGAGAGAACAGGTGTACACATAGAATAGTATCTAGAAAGCTACCACTAATTCTAACTGGAAGAAGACTCTTAAACCAACTCTAACTAAGATTTAGTTAGGAGATACTCATTAAATGGAAAATTGGGGAACTAAGGGACAATCAAGAGAGAAAATAGGAACACATTGGGGAATGTGAGGGAAATTGGTTTTTTAATTAAAATAAAAATAGTAATTACTTGTGAAACTTCGAGAGAATGTGACAAGTGTGTGGGTCAATAATCATAATTAAATTAAAATAAAAAGTTAATTATTTGTGCATAAGGATATGTGTCAAGGGGGGAATTCTATAAAACAAATGGTGAAGAAGGGAAATGAGGATCAATTATTGTTGGTACGGTTATGCTACAGTGTTTTACTTATGAGAGTTGGGATACGAAGCTTGAAGAAGGACTGTACGTTCTTCCTTGAGAAACAAGCTTGGAGTTGTTACATTCTGGTTTTTGTGTGTGGCCCCTTTGCAGCTTGGGGGCTAAGGAGAAAGAAGAGTATACTTAGCATTCACTAGGAAGTACCAATGAGATCCTTATATAGCACGAGAAAGTAGGGAGGACACGGGCATGTCAACGATCACTATCAAATATTTTCAAACTTATGGTCGTCGTATTTATTTGTTGTATTTTATTGTACATTGAGGTTAAATTGTATAATTGAAAAATTATAGAACATTGATTGAATTTTTATTAATGAATCGTTATATCCATAAATTATGTTCTACTGTGAGAAATGTTTATGCCAAGGTAATACATCCGGAGATTCGTTTTGTAATGTTAATATAACGAGGAATAGCATAAAGTTTGATTTTGTGTGTATATATATATATAACTTGTCTATGGAAATTATCTCAATTCTATTATTGATTTCATTGTTACGATCTGGTGTCCCTAAGCACTAAAGAATTTTGTGCTATTTATCTTTTTTGCGTGGGCAATATCTCCATACTTGATTGTCGCCTTTTATAATATCGTTGGTTTAGTCGTTACCCAAGTTATCAACCATATCCTCCAGTGTTCGGGTGAACAGTGTGATCATTGTCTAGTTCAGATTTTAATGGGAGAAAACTCCCAAGGTTGCATAAAGACGGGTCCTACTTCGATTTTTGTGGTTACTGATACTTTGTAAAAGACTCATAGGTCTACGAAAATCATAGCTTCAGATCTTAAATTGAATGTATCATCTCTGTAGAGAGTTGGCCGTGTGGTAGACCGGCCTTGAACCATCCACTCCTATCATTGTTTCGATTCATTGTTTTGCATAAATTATAATTACATGGGGAGTGGAAGCGACTGTATTTCTTGTTAATTTTTAATTGTCATTCTATTTGGTCCTACGGTAGAAACGGAAATGGAGAGCCATGCAGTATCCCTGTGCATTCCTAAATTATTTTTGCTTCTCTAAATTTGGAGCAAGTGAGATAATCTCAGACTTTCGTTCGCCAGTCCTGATATGGGAAGAATTCAATGGTGAAGAAAATCTTTCACGACATGTATCGTTTGATAGATTTATCTTTTCCATGATGCATCCAACAAATTCTTTCAGTCCTGATATGTGTGCAACAGTGATGGCATTATGTTTTAGGGCGTAGTAGCATTAGTACAGAGTCTTGTGATTAAGATGCATGCATGAGTCTCCTTTCGTTAGATCGCCATCACTCACCTAGGAGATATATCGTTGAAAATATATCGTAATTATCCGTCACTGTTAGATAATTATTACTTGGCGGAACTTCTTGGAAATATTTATACCATGGATTGTGGAATTATTTAATTGAGTTATTTAAATAATGTGTTAAAAGTAATTAACATGTAATCTAAGCATGTAAATTTTAAGTGTGTGTGAAAAGTAATCTCAATTGTTAATCATTTTGGAGGTTAAAAATAGATTATAGCTTATGATTATAAAAGTAAGGCCCAGTGTAATTGTAAGTGTATGTTTATAGGTTGGTGAGCCAGGATATTATACGCGAGAGTGCCTACGTGATTATTACGTCGGGGAGGCTAGAATGCTAAAAGGACAACGTGCCTATATTGTAATTTGTAATCATACTCACATTATTAATAAAATACATCATTGTTGTAGACCAACCAAACAAAAAAAGATGGGGGATTAAACTCCACTAGAAAGGAAAAAGGGGGCTAAGATTCTAGGAAGGGAGTTAAGCTAAGGGGGTTAAGCCTAATGGAATATTATATTAATATTCCTTAAAGTCAAAGTATGGATATGAATATATCATAAGTTTCAAAAGTGGGTACAAGGGAGTCCCTTATGTGCTAAGTGTCACATATGGGACATGCATATATAATTTGGGGGATATACTGTAATTCTCCATCTTTGTTATCATTCGATCATCATTTCTTAATGATTCTAGCCTTTCGTACCTAAGGGTTGTACTATGCAGTCATACCTAGATTGGGCAATTCTGGAAGTGTTTTCCAAGTAGAATGGGACTGAAAAGGCGGGTTCTCAGGCTCGTGTTGTTGAAGAGGCGAGTTTTCAGGACCGTGTGTTGTCAAAGAGGTGGGTTGGCAAGCCCGTGAATAGTTTTCTCTAGGTGAGAAACTATTGAGAATTGTTCCCCAGTGTGCTAGGAAATAACTGCAGGTCTCTCAGACTTCCTGTTCGAGCTGTTGTTGAACCCCATGAAGGGAAGTGGGCCAACCGAAGGACTATTGAGCAGAAAAGGGGCACAATTCTTGGGGTGGAAAAAACATGTGGGGAATGAGAGATTGTAAGCTAATTGTAGCAATTGGGGACCTTGGAAGGATAAATTATGATGATTATTAGACCTTAGTCTTTCTTAAGATTCCTTTGACCCTGGTGTCATTTTAGCCCCATCTTAGGGGTGACCCACTATTGAGAATTATGACCAATGTGGTCTATGGTTGGGAGGAACGTGGAAGGTATGCATGTAGTTCATGTTTAATTTGTAAAACATAAGTGCTTCTACGTGTTGGTTTAAATGTTGTGTTATCAATCATGATGTTTCTATTATGGACTCTCTATTATTAATTATATTTATCAATTATTGTTGTTGTATGCTTTTATTATTTTTCATAACTTTGTTCATGTGAAGAACATTTTTTATTAAAACTATTGGTATCATAAATTTTTAGAAATTTGGTGTTCCCTTTCCCAAGAGGGAGCTAGTGATATTACTATGAAGGAGAAAGACAGTTGTGTGAGATACACTTGTGAGAGACTTGTGTTGACGGAGTCGACACATGGGACTTTTTGTGAGAGACCAAGGTCGGGGATAACAAATGATTTTTTCTACTGTGAGGAGTGTAGAGGTAAAGAAAGATTTTTTCTTACGCAAGAGTGAAGAGATCTCACTATTTGGGTGAAGATACTCTATCCAAATGTTGATGTAGAGAGGGTTGGATCATGAAGGACTAAAATTCAATATCTCAGATAGATGGAGAAGGAATTCCATCTAGAGGTCATACAAGTCAAGGAATAAATATCACATGTAGTTGCAAGAGGGTTTCACTTGATAGAAGCCAGAGGAAAGCATAGCACCATACGGAAGTTGTTCTACATATTTATGTACATGTACATGGGTTTCAATGGAGACAGTCATGTATACGCGTAAGTGTTTTGAATGAAATGTAGATACACCTCGGGAAAGGTGTTGGTACATAGCCATAGAGTAGCACAAGCATTGTGAGTTTTGTCTTCACTATATATTCTCTTAGTGGGTGATTTTCCCTATTACATAAGATCTGATTAAACCTAAATAAAAAAATTCTAGGACCAATTTTCCCTCCGGGGGTTTTCTAAGGGTTTATATCAAAAACATTGATGTCGTGTGTGTGATATTTTTTATTTCCAAATTTATGATTCTGCTACATGTTTAGTCGATTACTTAATTGTGATTTTAGTAAATAAAATGCTTTTATTTTAAACTAACTATCGGGTGTTGGGTTGAAGTGGTAAGAACCAAAATATTGTACAAAGAAAACTTGTTAATGGAAAGCTTGTTAATGGAATGACAATGTCAAAAGCTTATTAATGGAATGACAATGTCAATAAAAAAAAGTTGAAAGATGAAAAATAAATATAGGCTCATAATTTCTATTATGGCAAAATAAAATTAGATAAATTCATAAAATATTATGTAAAGCAAAAAAAATTCACATTCATATATATGTGATAAACCATAACTCTTTTAGAATCTTCCCTTTTATAAGGTTCCAAGGTAACTTCACGTAATAGTGTTCTTTTTCAACTTCTATTGTGTAGGATCTATTTTTTTTTCAACTTATATTGTGTAGGCCGACTTTGATTTATGCCTACTCTTAAAATCTCTTTGCATCTCCAACGTACAAGCATGGAAGTCTTTCGAGTGAACCTCAAGTAAATCTTACACAACCAAAGAGATTGTTCTCTTAACTTGAGCTACCTTACTTTTGCAATAGATATCGCATTGTACACACTTGGCATTCACTTTAACACAACAATTGATCTCCAATAAAGATTTATTCAAATATTGATTTATTCAAAGTGAAATATTTGTGGATACCTTATTCATGAAAATGGTATTACAAATTGAAAAAGTATAGAAATTAGGCATTTGAAGGAATTGTTCACCATTTTAAGACATTAATGTCACACATACTATTGTGTTATAAATATCATATCACCTTTCAACTTTGGATATATATATATATATCATATCACTTTCAACTTTGGAGAGTTTAGTATTGAGAGTATATAAACATATTGATTAATACAAGATTAAAAGTAGAGTTAATAAAAGATTTATTTAATAGATTAAAAGTGTAGTTGATAAAAGATTGTTTAAAAGTTTCATGTATTTCATTTTTATGTGATGTATTTACATGTTTCTTATAAACTAAGAAGAGATTCTAATAAGTAAATCATCCCTAAATATATGAGGGTAAAACTTGATGAAAGGATGATTATAATCTTTTATATGTTTTGGCTTTAGACCTGTACTTTGTTACATTTTAGCATATACTCAAGTAGCATAGATTAGGATAGAATCTTTGGATTAAATTTGTCATAAAAGAGGTACTGTTTATAGAATCAACTTGTCATATTTACTAGCACAACTACATAATTGTGACTAATGAAAATTGAATGTTTATTTAATTTACAAAACTTAATTTAAAATTAAAATAATTCTAATTCTAATATAAACATTAATTTTAACATAACTCTAATCTTAATATAATTTTATATGATTTTAATCATTAAAATTAATTATTTTCAAATATATTTAATTATTAAACATTTGAAAATAATTAATGTATCATTAAAATGATTAAAATCATTTAAAATTATACTAGGATTAAGATTCTATTAAAGTCAAACCACACATGGCATCTTCCATTACCATTTTCATGTAGGAAATGAAACTTTTCACATCCACACTGCTCTAGGCACCCACTAAAACTAAAATGGTGGAAGACACGCTGCTCTAGGCATCCACTTAAAGTAAAATGGTGGAAGTTGAAGCCGAAGACGCCCCATTCATCATAGCAGTTATGGATTAGTATGCGTACTACTCCCATTCTTGGGGAGTAGTACGCAGATGGGTCTTGTTATGGATTCTCTTGACCATATAATCTCTGTACAAGAACATTGTGCAAGCAGTAGGGCAGTTGATGTCGGTGCTAAACTGAGCAAGAGGCCTTACTATCATATCCAAGTTTGGAATGCTACCATATGCAAACGATCATCATCTTCTCTCTTTACGATTCACAACTCGATGCACAACACTCCTGAATCTGTTGTTGCTCCATACCTGTTATATGTACAACACACCACAGTAGAAGGCTCGGGAATGAATTCCTTAGATTCAATAAAAGATATGTTCATGTGTATTAGTGCGAATAATAAAGATGTATATAATCATAGACAATAGGCAATAGAGTTGTAATTTTTTAAAAGATAAATCACTCAATTAGTCAAACTAACTCACCAAAATTTTTAAAATTAGATGAACTTGAAAATTTTAGAATTACAGTAACCTGAAGAATATTGCCGATATTGATGACCAGGCCACCCCCGATAGGCTTGATGTCAACCCATTTGTCTTCATTGAGAACTTGGTACCCTGCATTCTCGTCTTGCCACACCAGCGTGATCGAGCTGCTGTCTGGATGCTCCCACGCTCCTATCCGTTCGTGCTGGCTTCTGGTTCTCGGATAGCAGAGAAATTTAAAGGCATCGATCTTGTTCCCATTGAGTTTCTTGAAAAAATTAGCAGGCATGCTTTGGAAAACGAGGCTGTCAACAAATTCTGCCATCTTAGACAGGAATATCAACTCGCCATCTTCGACAGGAATATCTTCTTCATGAACATTTTGCATTACTACGTGGTGATAGAAAATTCTTGAATTGTCTATCAATTAGCTTTAGACGAATATGAAAGAAGAATGTTTGAAGTAATAATCGATGCCCATGCTGATTTTTTTAACGCAACTTCAGCAAGTCTCGCGGAAAAGCGCAACATAGTGATCCGGTAGCGCGGTAGTAAAGATTCTGGGATAGATCTTATCTACACAGTGGATACACATTGTTGTTAGGTATAAGCAAAAACTTAACAAGCTTCTAAAAACAAAGAATATAAAATTAAACGGAGAACATCATTCACAAAATTGACAAACTGATTTATGTGGAAACCCAATACAAAAGGTAATGCTAATAGATATTCTTATTATTAAAGGGAGAATCACAATAGAGGAATACAACCATTCTCTCTACTCATACACACAATGTACTCCTCAATATTGAGTCCTCACACACACTCACTACACTCTACATTGCACTTTCACCTCTATGGGAACTGTGCATGTGCATGTTGGAAAATTCGTTGGTATGTTTCTAACAATGTCCACCTTGACAACAATTTATGTGATATATCATGCCCATAATTAATTCATCATATTTTCTGCAAGCCAAGAAAATCCAAACACCATCACAACTCCACAACTTCTCTAACATGTATGCACAATTCACTCCAGTGTGGACCATTTTTCCTCCATGAGAAACATATCTTATAAACCGATTCACTCGTCTCATTTTGATACGATGGACTGTTAGTCAAATGCTCGACACTTTGACCACCACGGAACACCACATCCTGTATGTGTCCAAGCTTACCCAATAGATCCTTGCATTAGGCAAGGTAGGTTTCCTCTTTTCCAAATCTCATGTATCATAACACCACATTGAATCACTGCAACCATTGTAGGTTATACTTGTGCTTTTGTGTTTGAAGTACCCATATCCATGGTCTTCACCTAATTTTCCATGTGTCTAATGACAACACCAACTACATGTGAAACGTTTACCATTTCCCATCACAATCATCAAACTTTCTACTAGCATTTAATACTTGAGACATATAACTCTTTTCTTCTTCATGAGTTAGGACATAAACAAGGAAACTTACAATGGAAAGCCAAAGGGATTTTACGAGTTTCACATTATTCATACCAAATTTTCTGAGTATCTTCACCACTTACCTCTAGGCTCATTTACAATGGAGTTAACCAATTCTTTTATAGGCTTCATTACATGCAATCCATGGACATAATACCATGAGATACCCAAAAAACATGCACCCGAAAAACCACCTACTTTGACCTAAAAATTAGAGTGAATTCATTAACTCTTTCACCTAGTCAAGGTTAACCCAACATAAATTCCCCCTCCCACATATTCAATATACCTAAATCTATGTTTATACTTTTCATAGGTGACATGATAATCTAGGGGTATGCATACCTATCCATGTCCTACAAACATATGCCCATTTTTATGCAATCAATAATTTTTACAACTCCAATGTAAATACATTTTTTTTTAATTATTATTATTTCATGGTGTCTCAACCATCACCGCCCTGCACCTTCTATGTGAATACAGGTGGTGAGATACAACAGACAGAAAAAAATTCATTAACCATACCTGCAGTTGAATTTGCTTCTTTTATGGATTCCTCTTTGGATACTTGTTGTCTTTTCAAACAATCCTTCTTGAGATGCCTAGATTTTCCATAGAACCAACATTTTCCCTTACCCTTACTGTCTTTTGACTTAGACCTAGTTGTACCTTTCTAATATTTTCATCCTTCTGTGGATTGACCTCTGACAACCATTGTTACTATTGTTGAGGTTTCTTTACTGGATATTTTTGTCCTCTCCTAAGATAACAAAAATCCCACAACAATGTCATAACCAATGACATATGTTGAGATAAACCACATAGTTGTGACTAGATGATCCCAAGACTCAGGAAATGAACATAGTAGCGTTCTTTCCTTGTCCTCATCTTCATGGGTTACATACATAATAGATAATTGAAAAATCAGAATATTGAAAACATTCAAGTGATCATCAATTTTTGTACTTTCTTTCATCCACAAGATGTACAACTGCTTCTTCAAGAAGATTTGGTTTTTCAATGAATTTTTCATATACATAATCTCCATTATTTTCCACAAACATGTTGTTGTCTCAACTTCAATGATGTTAAGTAACACTTCATATTCCAGACACAAATGAATGGTATTGAGGACTCTTGCATTCTTTGTCTATCATGCTTGTCAGTTTCCTTGTTTTTCCAGCCAACACCTTTTGCAATCCTTGTTGCACAAGGAGATCCTGCATCTTCAGCTTCCATAGTGCAAAGCTATTCTTATCACTGAATTTCTCCACCTCAAACTTAGAACTCTATACTTTCTCCATTAACACAAAAACACCAAAACCGTTACTTATAAAACCAATCCTTTATATGGAGAAATAACCTTATAGTTCAAGATTGAACCCAAAACTAATTATTCAAATATTTTAAAAATAGTTAATAAATATTTTATACCTTAATAAAACCTTTTACCCAAAAATACAAAATTTCAACTCTTAAAAAATAATATTCTAATACATATTCCATAAAAAAAATCCTTTAAGCACAAGAATAGTCACACTTTCATACTATGTAATACTTTGTGTGCAGAATAAGACAAAAGTACACTCTTGTATCTCTTGAGTTTTTTGAATATACATCCACCTTTTATGAATAAAATATTCACCACATACAAGCGATTAATGGAAACAAAAGTTCGTCCATACCTTCACTTTGCATGAAGTTTATTTTTGGATTAAGAAGAGGTTGTCGCACCTTTCGAGGAGGATATCCTGTGATAACCTTTCAATTGTTTCACCTTATAAACATATACCTTTCGACAATTGTCGCACCTTATAAACATATACCCTGCGACACTGTTGTCAAATTGTTACACTGTGTGATATGTAGTACCTGCAACAACTTGCAAAATTTTTTAATTTCAAAAGTGTGCCTACAACTATCGCACTGTGTCATGGGGACAACCTATGACCGTGTAATAAAACTCATCTTATGTCGATCCAATCCACTTGGTTCGAATCAGTTAACCTTCTCTGCTATCCAACGATTTGATTCTTTTCTCCTATTATCTATGATCCTTTAGCTCTGCGCTCTGATACTACTTGTTAGGCACTAAAGGAAAAACAAAACAAGATTATAATATCAAAGAATATAAAACCAATATTAAACCGAGAACATCAATCACACAATTGACATAGTGATTTATGTGGAAATGGAATACAAGAAAAAACCATGGGCAATGATAATCGATATTTTTATTATTCAAGGGAGAATCACAATAGCCAACCCAGGCATACAACCACCCTCTCCTCCCATACACGCAACACACCTCAGTATTGTGTCCTACTAACACACACTCAGTACACACTACATTGCACTCTCACCTCTATGGGTATTCTTGTATATATAGCATCTGTCAAATCATTAGACAAATCAATTATAATAAGATCCATCAGTTACAACAAATTGTTAACAAAAGAGTGCATGCACGCACATTCTAAATATAGTTGAATGCATGTGCATGTTGGGAAATTCATTGGCATGTTTACAACAATATCCACCTTGACAACAATTTTCCTGATATATCATGCCCTTAATTAATTCATCACCTTTTCTACAAGCCAAGAGAATCCAAACACTATCACAAATACGCAACTTCTCTAACAATACTCTTACATGAACATGTTAGCATGATTCACTATAGTATGGACCATTCTCCCTCCATCAGAAAACTTTCTTATAAATCGATGCACTTGTCCCATTTTGATACGTTGGACTATTATTCAAATGCTCAACATGTTGACCACCACAGAACACCACATACTATACCTGTCCAAACTTACCCAATAGATCCTTGCATAACCTGAGGTAGTTCTCCTCTTGTCCAAATCTCATGAATCATAGCCACAGACTAAATCATTGTAACCACTATAGCTGATACTTGTGATTTTGTGTTTGAAGCATACATATCCATGCTCTTCACCTGGTTTTTCCATGTGTCTACTGACAACACCAACTTCATATAAAATGCTGACAATTTCCAATCGTAATCATCTAACTTCCTAATAGCATATAATACTTGAAACATATAACTATTTTCTTCTTTGTTAGTTAGGACATAAGCATGAAGAAAACTTACAATGGAAATCCAAATGGATTTTACAAGTTTCACATTATTCATATCGAATTTCCTGAGTATCTTCACCACATACTTCTATTGTGATAGCCAAGCTTACCATATTTCCCGTATTTGTGTACTTCCATGCCCAAGATTTATTTTTCTGCTCCCAGATCCTTCATAACAACTTCCTAACCAATTGAGCCAATTTGTTGACCTCAACCATGTATGTTCTTGCAACAAGCATAACATATAACACCAAGATAATGAATATACCATAGATGCAATGGTTATACTTACTTGTAGTAAAATTTGTCTCAACATGAAGGAATCAAACATCTTGTACCATTTTCCTGACATGCTTCAGGCCATACAATGATTCTTGAGTTTTCAAACAAATATTTTGTTGTGATTCTGAACTAACCATTCTGGTTGTTTCAAACACATCCTCTTATCCAAAAAAATCCATGTAAAATAGTTCTAAAATCTAGTTGTACTAACCAAACTAGTGCTAACAAAACATGAATAGAAACAAGATTTAACAACTGGTGAGAGACTTTCATGGAAATCAATACCTTCCAAATAACCTTCTTCTACCAATCATGCTTTGGACCTTTCATATTTTACTATGTGTGAAAAAGGATATTCATCAAACACTAAATCTCTGTCGAGGATGATTTTGTCGATAGTAGGATCCCACATTCTACACCCCTTAACATCATCACCATATCATTGGTCTAGTTGTTTGATCTGGGTTCTACTTAGACTGTTGATAAAAACATAAGCATCACAAATGAATAATGTCACATTTGAGAGATTATCATATGACTTGTTCATACGTCTTCATGAATCTTTTTGTCATTTACAATTGATGGTGATCAAGTTACCAGATAACACAATCACTTATGTGCACAACTATTTTTTCAACTAGGTGTTATTGAACATGCATATCTGATCCCAGCTTCCTTGAAATAATTTCCAGGATCCATCCAAGCCATCCAAGTAAGCCTTCACTGCTAACCTCCAGGCCCATTTACAATGGAGTTCACCAAGCCTTTTATAGGTTTCATTACATGAAAGCCATGGATATAATACCATAGGATACCCAAAAAACATGGACCCAAAAAATCACCTTCTTTGACCTAAAAATCATATTTAACTCATTAACTCTTTCACCGATTCAAGGTTAACTCAACATACATGCCCCCTCCCACATATTCAATCTACCAAAATCTATGTCTAGAGTTTTCATAGGTGACCTGAAAACTAGGGGTAAGCATGCCTATCCAAGTCTTATAGATATTTCCATTTACATGTAATAAATAATTTTTACAACTCCAATGTACATATATATATATATATATATATTTCATGGTGACTCAACCATCACCACCCTGCACCTTCTATGTGAACATAGGTGGTGAGATACAACATGCATAAAAAAATTCATCAACCATACCTTAAGTTGAATTTTCTTCTTTTGTGGAGTCCTATTTTGATTCTTGTTGTCTTTTCCAACAATCCTTCTTGAGATGCCCAGATTTTCGAGAGAACCAACATTTTCCCTTACCCTTACTATCTTTTAACTTACACATGGATGTACCTTTATGATGTTTCACTCCTTCTGTAGATCGACCTCTTACCACCATTGCTACTGCTATTCAGTTTTCCTTACTAGATATTTTTCTCATCTCCTCAGAAAACAAATCTCCCACAACAACCTCATAACCAATGACATTTGTTGAGCTAAACCACATATACGTTGTGACCAGAATATCCCAAGACTCAAGAAATGAACAGAATAGCATTTTTTCCTTGTCCTCATGTTCGTACGTTACATCTATACTAGATAATAAAAAAATGAGAGTATTGAAAACATTCAAGTGATCAACAATTTTTGTACCTTCTTTCAGTTGCAAGTTGCACAATTTCCTCCTCAAGAAGATTATGTTCATCGATGACTTTGTCATATACATATTCTCTAGTTTGTCCCACAAACCCGTTGTTGTCTCCTATTCAACAGTGTTAAAAAACACTTAATATTCCAGACACAAACAAATGGTACTAAGGGATCTTGCATCTAGATCTTCCCAGTCCTCTTCTGTCATGCTTGTCAATTTCTTTGTGTTTCCAGCCAACACATTTTCTAATCCTTGATGCACAATAATATATCACATATTGAGCTTCCATAGCACAAATCTATTCTTACCGTTTTGTTTCTCCACCTCAAACTTAGAACTATGTACTTTTTCCATCAGCACAAAAATGCCCAAACCACTAATAAAACCAATCCTTTATATGGAGAAATAACCTTATAGTTAAATATTGAACCCAAAACTAATGGTTAAAATGTTTTAAAAATATTTAGTAAATATTTTATACCTTAATAAAACATTTTACCCAAAACCACAAAAGTTCAACTCTTAAGCAAATAATATTCTAATACATATCCTACACCCACTTATGTCTAAAAGCAATCCTTTAAGCACAAGAATAGTCACACTTCCATACTATATAATACTTTGTGTGCATAATAATACAAAATTCCACCCTTGTATATCTCAATTTTTGTGCTTATACATCCACATTTTATGCATAAAATCTTCTGTAACAACCCCTTTGTTACGTCATATAAGCACTTGTGAAACAATTATATATATATATATATATATATATATATATATATATATATATATATTTGCATTAATAAAACATCATTGAACAAGTGAAACATGATAGTGATGTACATGAACAATACTCATTATATTTCTTTCATTTCATTGCACTACTAGATTTAGACACCTCTTAAAGAATGAAGGATATGCCACCTCACATATAATAACATAAAAATCTACCCACCCAACCTATCCTACAAGGTTAGGACCTCCAAGACACATAATCAACACTCAAGTCAAAGATTCATCTGATGATCTTGACCATTTAAGGTCTCAAGACAGGCGACTATTCTAAGGAACGAGGAAGTATATAATTCCCATAACTTTATCTATTCTGAATTTCAACTAAAAATCTCATCATTCCTTACTACAAATTCTTCAAATAATATAGAAAATATGGTATGTTAGTCATCACCTCATAACACTATGTATGCTATTACAATAACTCATCATCTTATTAAATTAAAGGTCAAGAATAATTTCAATAGAATCATGACAAAGCTTAATAGTAAAAGCCAAAATACCTTAAATACACAATCTATCATTTATGATAGTTTCAATATTACTTATGTCTACCTTGAATAAGTGTGACCACCCTACAATGTGCAACCAAGTAGATAGATATCTGACCTACATCACATGTTAAAAGAGGAAGGGAATAGAAGAGAAAATATCTTAATAGATAGTAGTCACCATAAGCTTACTTTGTACCTTGTGAACCAATTGATACAATCAAGAAAGTATTTTGCAATCTAGCAGAAGTTTGTTCTACGAATGAGTTAAAATTTATGTAACAAGCCTGAAGCTTCTCTTCTGGTATTATAGTACAACACTTCAAGAGATAAATCTAGAAGTGCATAGAAGGCTCCCTTGCAGCCCAAGGTTCAGAAGGAACAACACCCATGTGCACAAAGATCCTCTTAATTCGGACAGATGTCATAAATTTCGGAACTACGAAGCTCAAGAGAAACAATGCTAACTTAAACAGGGGAGGTGCAAGAACACACTCAACAATTAGAGTCCATAGATCAGGAGAAATGCGCTAATGAATGATGGAGTTTAATTAAAAGGTAAAGTTCAAGAGAAATAATGCATGTAGGGTTCAAGAGAGGAAATCAAGAGTTTGAAATCCATTTGAAGGAAATTAATGGACGATATCTGATCGTGAGGAGTCAAAATCCCTGTAACTATTCAATTAGATAGGAGATGCACACCTATTAAACCTTAAGACCTTAAGGCTTCGTTACTTCCATGGATTATAGTTGTTTGTATTAAGTGAGCCCCGAAGACCAAAGTCGTGTAGTGAATCTACACCATAAATTAGTGAGTGAATACTAGTCGTTGGATCCTCAAGGGTTCAACTATTCGGATTGTTAAGTTCATAACTGTAAATATTGAAGAAAACCTTGAATCTCTAAAGTCCCAGAGTGAATAACAATCATAGATATGGTGATTGATTACGGGCCGTTAGATCTACAAGCCTTCATATTTTAGAGTTTAGGTAAACCGATGAATATTAGAGTCTTGGTGTTAAGGTTAAGGGACTCCCTCAGTTCCGAAGTCATAAGTAAATTATTACTGTTGAATGTTAGGTACACAAGTCTGTAGATCCAAGTATTCAGAATTCTGCCATTTTGGAGGTGATGGTTGAAAGTTGTTTTAGCATGAAAAGACTCGCACCCCCGGAGCCCGTAGTTAATCTTTACCATTGTCATTGGTAAATCCACGACCATCAGATCTTTGGGTTCGGCCTTCGCTAGTTCGTAGGTAGTGAGATTTGCAGCTACAAAAAATTATGAATCTCAGAGTCCCAGAGCTCCTCATGGACGTAGATCTAAGAAAGGTGTGAGAACTCGGGATTCATCTCTCCAACTAAGTTAAAATGGTAACAGTTAAAGATTGCGAGACCCTAAAGTAATGAACTCTGATAGTAAATATCACTCATAAATATAGATATCGATCAAGGAATGTTAGATATTCGATATTGGGTCCTTCGTAGGTTTGGCAGTTCGACACTCCAGAGGAAAAAAGGTTGTTGTTATAAAAGAGAGAAAACTCATGGAGTTCTAAACTCCAGTGTATATGTCAATCATTAATCAAGGAGAAGGGTCAAGCGTTATATTATTTTACTAAAGTTAACGAAAAAAAGTTGGATAGGGTTAAACTACAACTCTTTGTCAACTCAGCTCAAGACTAGATTTGGCCGGTTAACAGTTCGGGAGAAAAGGATTGTAGAAGTTAAAGACCCTCCAAAGCACTGGAGTCCTGGAACTACGAATAACACCCTTTGTCCAGCACTGATTTCTAACCCCTAGTCACATGCCTTACTTCTTAAGGAAAAGAGGCTAACGCCTGGGAAATAAGTAAGTTAAAATATAAGTCTGGAGACCTTTGAACATACATTCCAAGATACCAAAGTTTTAAATTAAGATACTATATCATAGAGATTGCTCGTTACTGATAACTTTTCTTAACAAAGAATTTAAATCAGAGAACACAATAATTATGGATTAAACAAAACCATTCAGAATCCACCATTCGACATAATCGAAATTTATCATAAACTAAACTGGGAGTTCAATAAAATTTGGATCTAATTTATAATCTAACAAGGATATCATCGTAAGAATTGACTAGGATCTAAATGAAATTCAATAGAGGAAATAAATACAATCGAATTTACACAAAATCAACAAAATCTATATTACCATGAATTGAAAGAAAATTTCCATAGAGATTTCCACGATACAAAATTCACATAGAGAGTATAAAGCAACAGAGTTTCCACATAATGAATTAATTTAGGATTCAACAAGGTTTCCAACAGAGAACTCATGAATACAAAAATTGGACTTGATTCCACAGTTTATCAGTGATAAATACACCAACAATGTCCATAATAACTTCACTAAACTCTCATCATACAGATTCACAATGGGTAACCTATGAGTTTTAGAACATGTGCCAATATAAAATAAGATATACTATGAAAATCAAGCCACTCAATTTGGATTCCGGGGACATACGACATTCAAAGAAATTTTAAAGAATATAACCATTGAAATTATTATCAGTTGACATAAGTTGTAGCATTTGACATTTATACTTTCTAGTGAATCTATAGTGGCTCTAACAGTCTAAGTTATAACTACACTAATACTATGAATAAATTTATGAATATAAAATACCAGAACCAAGGAATGTTACATATTGAAGATGCCTTCAAGTCTTGCGCTCCTTCTTTTCCTTCTCTTGCTAATCAGAAATACTTTACCGGTACCTCCCAGACAACACTAGGGGTACTCTTCTCCTCCTTTAGCCCCCAGAGCCACAAAGGGGCCACACATAGAAAAACCAACAATTTAGCTCCAAGGCTTTCCCTCACAAGGGAGAGCTTCCACTCTTTTTACAAGCTTGGTATCCCCATCTCTCACAACTAAAAAACAGTCCAATAAAAATTTGGCAGCATAACCATACTCACAAAATTAGATCCTTTTTCCTTCTCTGGAATTTGTTTTTATAAAATTTTCACCCTTACACATGATTTCATGCACACATAATTAACATTTTTGTAAATTTTAATTTGGATTACTCACTCACACACTTGTCACAATCTCCCCAAGTTACACCAGTAATTACCAATTTGATTTTAATTAAAAAGGTAAAAAATCCTCACTCCTCAATATGTTTCAATTTTCACTCCTAGGTGTTTGTTTATTCCGCAGATTCTCATTTAAGGAATGTTCCCTAACTAGATCTTAGTTAGAGTTAAATTAGGTGTCTCCTTCAAGTTAAACTAGTGTAGTTTGACTCTAGATTCTATTCTATGTACAAGCAACCTCTCAAGTTATTATTAATTTCTATTTAAATTTCTTTTTTATCAAATTCATTCACACATGTGCATTTTATTAATTTTTTATATTTTACCACCCCCTTTCCTAGTATTATATTTATCACTACTTTAATATTTTAGATAGTTTCCCAAATCAACTTAGAATTAGGCCAAATCTCAGACTTAGGATTTGACTCTTGTTAGGATTCTCAACTAAAATCTATCATTTACTTAATTAGTTAATCTAACATGGTCTAAAATTTAAAAGTTTTCTAGGCCACATAGATTGATTGACTTCAATTTTAATTATGTGACCTTCCCTTCAAGATGCACCTCTGTGCTCCAAGGTTGTCACTCGCCTTAGACTTGTTTTGGAATTTGTCTGACCCTTGGATTCAGGACTCCACTTGGTCGACCTTGTGAGAGAATAAGGGCTTCTAAGGAATAAGGAATTTTCCTTATTGCACGCTCCTTGGAAATCTTCGTGAGCGACTGTTTCAACCTGCCCTCATGACATCGTGGACCCTTTGAACTAGGTAATTGTTAACCTACAATTCATACCACGGTGGTAGTGCTAGTAGGTTTTGACAGTGACGTTGTCACACCTTTATCTCAATGTATGGTTTATGTGCATGTGGCCCATCTACTCTTTATGTTAGTCCGATTAGCAAGCATTGTCAAACCTGCACCCACTGAAAAAAATCTATCAAAAGTTACATATATGTAAATATTTACTAAAATCAATCATACAACATATGTACGTGAAATGAAATACTCAATAAATGCAATCCGCTTCTTGACTCAATTCAGAGTCCAAGAGAATCCATAGATGCCATCAACATCCTTAACCTGTCATGTGCCATGCACACTCAGGACGACTTGTCAAAATCATCTGCCAATATATATACATCAATATAATCAATAAGCCATAACACCTCAAACTCATCATATATAACCCATAATCTGAATGAAATCAAAAATTATCATACCCGGATCACTTGTAAGTAAGTGTCCTCAAAGAATAAGTCAATAATAGTGTGCTTAGTTAGAGCGTTATGTTACATACACCCCCTCTTGTTTTAAAATTCATCATGAATATTTTACAATATATATATATAAGCAAATAATAAATGTACCTGACATAGATATATATGTCTAAATGTATCAAAATAAGGAAATTGTTGACACCTCTCAAATGCATCCTCCAAGGTAGTCGAGTGTGGACTATAATTGTCCAAGTAGACCTTGACCTAATTGATTGTTCGACACCATAGTTGTTGAATGCGATGGTCTAGAATGCATATTGGCTCTGCCATGAGATCACCCTTGTCTGACACCAATAAGGAACTCATGTCAATAACATGTGAAGGATCACCAATATAATGTCTCAAAACATATACATGAAATACGTCGTGCATATGGCTCAAAGAATCAGGCAAGGCTAGTCGATAAGCCACAGGTCCTTTGCTTTCCACAACCTCGAAAGGTCCCACAAATCTACGAGAGAGTTTAGAAGAATTTCCAAACTTGATCGAACTCTTGTGTGGTTTTACTTGCAATATGACTTTATTTCCAAATTCATAACTGCGGTCAACGCGATGCATACCAACATAATTTTTTTGTCAATCATGCGCTTCTTTATTCCTCAGTATTATCGATTGCATCTTCTCTTCTATTTATTGTATCACTTCTGGTCCTACCATAACCCTATCCTCAATTCGATCCCAACTCAATGGAGTCTGACATGGCCACCCATAAAGAAACTCAAACGGGGCCATCTTAATTCTACTTTGGTAATTGTTATTGTATGCAAATTCTACTAGTGGAAAGAATTCTTCCTAATGTTTCTGTTAGTCCATTACATACATACATAACATATGCTCCAAAATATGGTTTATTATTTTTGTTTTAGCGTCTATCTCAGGGTGATAAGTTGTGATAAAGTTTAATTGTGTTCCCAAAGCCTCTTGGAAACTGGTCCAAAATCGTACTGTAAACACCGATCCTCAGTCGGATATGATATTTATTGGCACTCCATGTAATATTACGATCTCATTGACAAATAATTTAGCTATGTTTGGATCTTGATACGTCATACGTACCGGAATAAAGTGTACACTCTTCATGAGAGTGTCAACTACCACAAAAATCGAATCATGCCTTCTTTTCGTCAGTGGAAATCTAACGATAATTTTCATCAAAATGACCTCCCATTTTGATTATGGAATAGCATGTGGTTGTATCAATTCTATTCAATGTCTATGTTAAACCTTCACTTGTTGACATTTTGGACATCTCTCCACGTAACTGACTATGTCGACATTCATTCCCTTCCACAATGATCTATCTTTAATTTAAAAAAAATCCAATTAGATAATGTCTCCAAACTCTCAAGGCATATGCAATTGTTAATAATTCCAGGTCATGTGTTGCATAGTTCTCTTCCAGTTTTCTCAATTTCCTCGAAATGTAAGCGATTGCTCAACGATCTTGCATCAAAACTCCGCCCAAACCTTCCTTGTATGCATCTTTGCATACGAATAATTCCTTGTCCATGTCAGAGACTTTTAGTATCGATATTGTCGTCAACAAATCCTTAATATTTTGAAATGCTAACCACGCATTTCTTAGTCCATACGAACTTCTTCTTGTTCTTTTTTAATTCAATGATCAAATTTTCTATCTTCGAAAATACTTCGAGAAATCATCGGTAACATTATTGTAGACCCATAAAATTGTGTACTTCTTGTATGTTTGTTGCTATTGGTCATTCCATAATGGCCTCCACTTTCGTTGGATTCAAAATGATACCTTCACCAGATCTGATATGTCCCAAATAATGATTCCTTGATTGGTAAAAAGAGAATTTTGATATCTTCCAGTACAATTTTTTTTCTCTTAGGCATTGCAGTACCAATATCAAGTGTTCATCATGCTCTTCCTTCGTTCAAGAATAAATCAGAATGTGATCAATAAAAACTTGAAAAAACTTGTTCGATTATTCATAGAACACCTTATTCATCAAACTCATCAATACCCCTCGGGTGTTCATCAATCCGAATGGTAAAACTGTAAACTCATAGTGTCCAAATATCGTCTTAAAAGCGGTCTTACGGATATATTCCTCTTTAATCCGTAACTGGTGATATATTTATCTCAATTAAATCTTCGAAAACACCATCGCTCCTTTCATCTGATAAAAAAAATTATCTATCCTTGGCAACAGATATTGATTCTTGATCCTAGGTTTGTTCAATTAACGATAGTCAATGAAAATTCACCACAATCCATCCTTCTTTCTAACAGAGATCGTTGGGATAAACCATGGTTACATGCTTGGACATATCAGTCCCGAATCCAACAACTCCTTCAATTTCATTTTCAACTCCTGCAATTCAGGTGTTGACATCCGGTAAGGAATTCTCGCTATCGGTTCAGTTATAGGTTTCAATTATATTGCAAACTCCAACTCTCTTTCGAGCGATAAACCTGGTAACTCTTCTGGAAACACGTCTGCAAACTCTTGTGCTAAAGGAAGGTTTTCTAGTCCCTATTCCTCATCCTTTTCATTCAACTCTAAGATTGCATATAATGTGCATCCCTTGTGCATACTCCTTTGCAATTGTATGGAAGAAATAAACCTCAAGGACACTCCCTGGTTTCTTTATACAATCACACTACTTTGTCCCAAATCATCTTTCAAACTTGACCATTTCATATTATAGTTAAGTATCACATCATGCGATTCCAACCAATCCATACCAATCCATACCAATCACTATGTCATAAGATCCTAAGATCATCACATAAAAATATACCTTTGTCACAAGGTATCCCAAGTTAAGGATACAGTCTATAACCTTTCCTCCAACCATATATTTGAAACCTAATGCCATTTCTACGTATTTGAACTCATCTTTTTTGAATTCCTTTATATCAATTCTCTTTAGCGTTGCACTAGAGATAAATCTTTCTATATCACATAGATCTATCAATATATTGTAATTATGGTTTGTGATTGTACCTGAAGTCTATAGCACAGTAGATTGGTTCTCATCTTGGTGGTTATTCATCGCTACATGTATCCTCTAAGATTTTCCTAAATCTCCCACTGTAGTGGGTCATTATGATCTGACCGCTCTGTCCTTCTCAATTGGATGGTCTTGTTGGTAATGTGGATCACCACATGTCCAACTGCTAGTCTTTGGTCTAGTGCTCCTGGTCCTCGAAGTAGAGGTTGTTGGTCTAATATTCTGTGATCCCGGTATATTCTATTAAACAAAACTAAATTGTTGTTTATGTGGACAACATTGTTGTTGTGGTGGTCCTTTGCAAGGAGTCCTCTGCTAAGGATTTTTCCATCGTGGTGTTGTGAAAATAGGTCCTCTAGGAATATCTGGATGCCCCGAGGCATGTCTCGCTGGTGTTGTATGCTGTTGCACTCCCGGTATTGTCAGTACAACCTGTCTAGAAAGTGTCTTTCCCTAACCCTCATTGTTTATTTCTTCCTCATCTATGAGGGCCTTCTGAACTGCATCATGCTATAAATGGGGCATTAGGATTCGTACCTTTGCATGAATCTTAAAGTTAAGGAAAAACACAAACTTGTTGACCTTTAACTTCTTCATGTTCAGATGTGGAGCATACCTAAGTAGCTCCATGAATCTGGCCTCATACTCTAGCACTGTATGAATATCATGTCGTAATGATTTGAAATCATTAAGCTAATGCTCAATGAATTCCCTCAAATAGTTTTGTAACATCCCGCTCTAGCACACTGAGCAAACTTATTCTTTGAGGAAAATTGCTTGCAAGTGATTCAGATTATTATGCTATTAAGACTTTTCATTTTGATTATGAGGTGTTATGGGATGATGACATGTTGTTTTTCCATCTCGACATAGACATGTGCTATTGACTCGGTTTTACTGAGTGTGCAGAATTTTGGACCTCAAGGATGCAGAGGCATCGATGAAACCCCTTGAAATCTAGATCGAGTCAGGGAGTGTACCATTGGGGTTTGATTGTTTTATTGTGATATTAGTGCATCTGATTAGATGATATGGATATGTTCTGACATGATTTGTTGATGATGCAGGCTGACGATAGCTTGTTGACCGGACTCACATGTGGAGTGAAGGGGTCACGCACGACTACCAGAGATGTTGAGGGAGAGGTGTGGACAACAGCCCTGCCACATCCTACTAGCACTCTTTTCGTGGCTCGAACTGTAGGTTAAAAATTACCTAGCTCGAGAGGACCCACGATGCCTTGAGGGAAGACTGGGACATTCACTCACGATGATTCTAACGGGCACACAATAAGGTGGGGGCCTTATTCCTTAGAGGCCCTTAGTTTCCCACAAGTTCACCTAGCGGAGTGTTGACTCCAGGGATTATTGATGTCTACCAAGTCAGTCAAGAGGCGAGTGGCACCCTTGGAGCACGTAGTGCGATCTGAAGGGCACGTCATGCAAGGGAACAGATGAGGTGAGTGGCACCCTTGGAGCACCTAGTGCGTCCTAAAGGACATGTTGCATTGTTGTTGATAAATGAATGAACCTAGACGACCTTAGGATGAACATTGTGTTAAGTATTTTTAAAACAAATTCCTGAATTAAATGTCGTCCAATATGAAAATTTAAGGTTTAAGTGTAAACTATGCTAGTGGTAAAATTTTATCTGTTAAGAAAATAAATAATAATAATAATAAATAAAAAATAAAAACCCACATGAATAATAAATTATGATCTTCATTAAATCTTGTAACATGAAAGGAGTAAGAAAGAAATTGTTTCAAAAAAAATCTGTTGGATTAAAATTTAAAAAGGGAATTAATTGTTTTATTACCTTGATAAATTAAAATATACTAATTAAATAAAAAAGGGGGGGGGGAGGGTTAAATTCCACACCTGCCTTTTTGAGTTCTAAGTAAAAAGGGGAAAGAGGGAAAATCTAAAATATTAGGAAACTAGGAAAAGAGGTAGACATAAAAAGGGAAAAAGGGGAACTTAAGGGAAAAAGCGGAAAGTCAACTTAGTAAAGAATCTACCATTTAAGAGGTTTCTAATTTAAACTGAATTAGCATTTTAATAATAGAGAAAGCCTTTAAAACCTGTAAGGGAATTTGGGGACATCTAGGAGTGATTCTAGGAGTAACTTTAGGTGGGTGAGGGAAATAAAGATAATTAATTAATTAAAGAAATTAATTTATGGAGGAATGTAGGGGATGGGGGACACTTGTACGGAGAATAATTTTTAGGAGTTTATTTTTAAAACTTTAATTAAATGAGATTTTAGGAAAGAAAGGAAGCTCGAAACTCTATATAATGAGGGAAGGAGTAGGATGAAGGCCATCTTTGTTTGCATAACATTATGCTATAGAAATATTCACTTGACTGACTTGACCTGTGGGAGTTGGGATACCCAGCTCGGTGAGGAGTGGTAGCTCGGCCTTTTGAGGCAAGCTGGGAGCTAGTCGAAATCTCTGGATAGGAGTGTGTGGCCCCTTTGTAGCTCAGGGGGATAAGGGGTAAGAAGAGTACCCCTAGCATTGGCTGGGAGGTACCGGTGAAGTCTCGACGGTCGGCGAGCGGGAGTTACACGGAGCGCGTGGACGTCACTCAGAGCGGGCATTCAGGCAACGGTACACTCTCTTCTTTTTGTTATTTGATGTTGTAGATGTTACACTTGGATCTGCATGTTGATTAGGTATGTATATTGATTGTTTAGATTGATGACTGAACTTTTCGAGCCTAGCTCGACGACTGTTGATTCCCTTGGCCTTAGTTTCCCGCATGTCTTGACCACCTAGTTGTGAGTGATTGTGACCTTCATGGTTGTTAGCCTTCGTCCCTAGCTCACCAGTCCTCGTCTGAGAAGTTGGCCAGGATCCATATCTACGGTCATCACCTTAGCGTTAAAAGACCTATGGATCTCAATGCCCTACTTTTCTGTGCGAGGATGGTGAAGTGAAGGACGAACCCATCCATCGGCTACCTCTGTTCTTGTCCCTAGAAGTTAGTTGTTTGCGCCTTCTAGAAAAAGTGTTGTTGTGCATGGATTTCTTGCTTAGTGTTGGTTATCCTTGTGATCATTTCAACGATGATCCCTTTGGATCTTTGTGTTCTCTTACTGTTGGTTGCAAATTTTTTTGTGTTCTGTTAATGTAAAAGATGTAATTTCATTCTGCAAAGTTTGATACCCTGGTAATGTAAACAATATAAACTAAGTCTGCGTTTAAAAAAAAAAATTGGTGCACTCGATTTGGATACGATGTGATTTTATTTCCAGTTTCCATTGGTCGGAATCCTAGCAGTGGACAACGATTTAAATTTCTGTTTACGTTTTATCTTGGGGGTCCTGAAATCTGATGAAAACGTCTTGCTATCCTTGTCTGCGTTTTTTCTTGGGAAGTGACTTTGCAATATCTATTTCTATGAAAACGTTTCTTTCTCCCTGTCTGCGTTGGGTTTGCATTATTTTACTGAACCATTCTTCTGGCACAAATTCCATTCCCTGCTATTACCCCAATTTCTACCAGCGATTTCTTTGCCAGAGTTCAACCACTGTGTGTTGTCATGAATTCTTTTACACCGTTGGATTTTTAATATGTTTTTGATTTAATGCCCACACCTTAGCTCCCAATCATTATTGAGTGGCTGTCAACACCCTCCATTTATTTCCTTTGCTTAAAAACTCATCTGTTATGCATGCTGACTGCCCACGTATTAGATTTTCATCGTAATCCATTTGTTGGATCGACCACGACGGTGCGAGTAATGGTTGGCTGAGTATGTTGACCAGACACCTAGGATTTTGGGCCTGTATAACATGGCTAATTTTTTTGTATTTATGACCATGATTTGCCTGTAAAACATGACTAATTCTGTTGTTAAAATGACCAGGATCTTTCCCTTAAAGAGTGACAGAGTTCGTTGTTTTTATGACCACCATTGTGCCTTCAAGACTGACTAAGTTGTTGTTTAAATGACCCCTTTGCTATCTCCATGATATTTTTAGCAGCTGATAGTTACTGGATGAATTTTCCTTGAAGACTGCGATTTTACCTTCATTGGAGACTGTTGTTTTCCTTGAAAACGACCGCCTGTTACCTCTGCTGTATGGTGAGTTTCCATTTTTGGAAGACTTGATTTTTTTTCCTTTAAAAACCGTTGACTGTACTCATGCATTTTTCTTTAACATGACAGCGATTTAAATGGCATTTATGTTCTGGAAACTCTGTTATTCTTCCTCCATCCAATTAGTTCCAAGATGTTATCCTCTTAACATTCGACCTTATAACCACCCCTATAAAGGAAAGAATGAGATGGAACAAATGAAACAAGAGATGTTAGATATAGGAATCTTTCAACTTAGTACAAGTCCGCCTTATTAAAGAGAAGGCTAAGAGAATTAGTTAGTATCCCTTTCCTTCCTTTACCTCCCAATACCTTTACTTCCTAATACCTAAAGAATAGAACCTATATCATTCCTTTCTACTTGTCTAATAAGAAGACACACGTATAGGGCTGAATATCTAGCAGATAGTGGGAACAATTATTGTTCTTGGTTAGCATTAATAATGGCATTAAATGCATTTGATTGGCTCTGAATGGATTTTAATATTAAACCACAGGATGGCAATAAACTTGCATTGAATAGAGTAGAAATGCGTTTTTGTTAACCGTAGAACAACATTAAGTTTTGCATGGAATGGCACTCATTTATGGACCACAGCCCCTCATATAGTTTAGACAACAATTGCAATTAATCGCCAACAAATTTTTATTGTGATGGACTTGCATGATGTAAGTAGTACTACGGAGGGGTGTCACACTAATAATGACATACATATCAATTTAGTCAATATCGTTATGTACTTTTAAGTTGTTAAATTAGGATGTAATCCTTAGTAATATGGACTTGTGTTCGGTGAGCATTTCAGACTTGTATTTAACTTACACCTTTGCCTTATGTTTTCCTTGCGTCCAACTTCAACTAGAGATAAATTATAAGTTAGACTTGTATTAAACCATAGTTTAGTCTTATAATTATTGAGATGTGTATCAAAGTTATATTCTAGACTTGTTTTAAAATTTAATGTGGATTGTAATCATGGACTTAAGTGACGAGATAAATTGATTCGCACTTAAGGTTAAAATTTTATGGTACATGGATGACCAGATGGTAATATAGACTCTCTCAATTTAAGTTGCATTTAATGATTGTACAATTGTTGACTAGTTGTGATTTAGATTGGTTAGCTTATCTGTTATTGACACCCCTTTCTTTATATTATATATATTGACTTTCAGCCTTGATTAATGGTTGGTTGTTGACGTAGTCATTTTAGCTTGCACTTCCCATTGAGGGTGTGGTTGTTCATTATAATTAATTTTGGTACTTGGTTGTAAACATTTAATGTGCTTGGTCTGCTTGTGTCGAGGGGGGGGGGATGTAGACACCTCCTTGTTCCTCAGAACAGTCGCTAGCCTTGAGACCTTAAATGGTCAAAATCAATGGGAACCTAGGCTTGAGAATTACTTATGTGTTCTGGAGGTCCTAACCATTGCAGGGTAGGATGGGTGGGTATTCATTCTTATTCTTCATCGGTAGAACATCGTACATTGCTTCCAGGTGATTGACATGCTTTTATGTTAGGTCATTATGTTTGTTGTGGCATGAGTTGCATGTGTTGTGTCCATCGTCATGTTGCAATGTTGAGTATAATGTCATTATTACCTTCCTTCTTACACACAAAAGAAAAAATTGCACTTGTTATGTGAGGATTTTTGTCGTAACAAAATATCAAGTTCGTTACATATGGTATCAGAGCGGGTTCGACCTGCGACTTGGGATCGCTACGGATTTTGTGATATGATTTGATTATAATGTTACTAATTGATTTGACTTGTATTTGTGCAGGTAATCATGGTTAGAAGACACCATAGAGGTAGACGACGGGGTGCTAGGAGAGGAGGCGCAGTGACTCTAGTAGCATCCACGCCTGAGGGATCTAACCCCCAGGGAGATGAGTAGGTTTTTGGATAGGAGAAGATAGCAGTTGATGATGTGGTCGGAATGATGTGATTTTTTTAGTGCATGTCCAAGGCGTTGATCAGCCGTTTGGACAGAGATGAGGCCAGGGCGCCGTCACCCACTAAGGTTCCACCGTGTGCTCCGGTCGGTACTGGTAGCATTCACCACAAACTCGAGAAGGTCAAATCTCTCAAGTTCTTAGGTGCCCCAGACAACGCAGCCACCAAGGCATGGTTGGAGAACATGGTGATGTGATTTTCATTTCGCGATTATACCTCGAACATGAAGGTCTGCATGGTGGTCTTTCAACTGAAGGGGAGCACTCTTCTATGGTGGAAGATTCTTCTATTGTAGCTGAGTATTCCCATCGAAGACGTGTCATGGGAACTATTCAAGGAACGGTTCCGAGAGAGATACCTTTCAGAGGAATTAATTGAGTGTCAGCTCAACGAGTTCAATGCCTTACGATAGGGAGATCGTATGGTGCCCAAGTACAAGGCCCATTTTATCGAGCTTCTTCGGTATGCTCCACACCTAAACACTAAGAAACTTAAGGTCAATAGGCTTGTGTTCGGCCTTAATAGCAGCATACATGCAACGGTCAGGATTTTGATGCCTTAAACCTTGCATGATGCCATCTAGAAGGCCCTCATAGCAGAGGAGGAGCTTATCAGCGGGGGTCAGACTAGGACTCCAGCAAGACCCATAGGGCAGGTGTCATATGGAGCACAACAACATTAGACACTAGCCAGACATATGCCTGGATATTGTGGCTTCCAGAGGGGACCCACTTTCATTACACCTCGACGGCTAATGCCTCAAAATCAGACACCTTATCGAGGACCACAGCATTAGTAGCAGCATCAACCGCAACAGCATCACTTTAGGCCTTTTCAGCAGAACAAACCAGGATTCCATGCCGGTGGGCCGTCATCTTCTACTTCAGGTACCAGGACTATTGGTTCGAAGAAGGGGTGTTGGACGTGTGGGGAGCCACACTACCAGTGCGACTTCCCTGTGGAGAGGACTAGAACATCCGGATCAGCTGGAACCACTACCGTGGGAGATATGGGCAAGGCCCATCGGATTCTTGTAGTGGTAAATAACCACTAAGTAGAGAATCAGTCCACTGTGCTTGAGACGATAGGTACCATCGTCAATTAGACCCTTAGTATTTTGATAGATCTCGGTGCTACCAAAAGTTTCGATTATGGTGTAGCGCTAAAAAGGATTAAGGTAAAGGCATTCAAACAGGATGAGTTTAGCTTCGTATAGATGGCTTTGAGAGCCACACAAAAGGTTAGAGGAAGGGTTGCGGGATGTATCCTTAACCTGGGAGAGTTTGTCAGTAGGGCCAACCTATACGTCACGATCTTAGGATCTTTTGATATTGTGATTGGTATGGACTGGTTGGAATCGCATGAGGCGATACTCAACTGTAAGACAAAATGGTTGAGTTTGGTCGATGACGAGGGACAAAGACATGTGATTGTAGGGCGGAACCAGGAATTTCCCTAAGGTGCATTCTTCCTTGCAGCTTCAGAAGATCATGTGCAAGGGATGTAAGCTTTATGCGATCCTTGTGTTAAACGAGAAGGGAGTAGCGGAAGGTCTAGAACACCTTCTGGTGGTGAGAGAGTTTGCAAACGTATTTTCGGAGGAGTTACCTGGGATGTCGCCGGAGAGGGAATTGGAGTTTACCATAGACCTAAATCTGAGGACTGAATCGATAGCAAGAACACCTTATCGGATTTCGACCTCAGAGTTATAAGATTTTAAAATGAAACTGAAGGAGTTGCTAGACCTGGGACTGATATGTCCTAGTGTGTCACCGTGGGGTGCACCTGTTATTTTCATACGAAAGAAGGATGGATCGTGGAGGCTCTAAATTGACTATCGTCAATTGAACAAGGCCACGATAAAGAATCAATATCCGTTGTTGAGGATTTATGATCTGTTCGATCAAATGAAGGGCGCGACAGTGTTCTCTAAGATTGATTTGCGAACAGGGTATCACTAGTTACAGATCAAGGAGGATGACATCCCTAAGACCGCCTTTAAGACAAGGTTTGGGCATTACGCATTTACTGTGTTACCGTTTGGACTGAAAAATGCTCTAGAGGTATTTATGAGTTTGATGAATGGGGTGTTTCGTGAGTATTTGGACAAGTTTGTCCAAGTATTCATTGACGGTATTTTGATTTACTCTCGGATGACGAAGGAGCATGAAGATCACTTCCACTTGGTACTACGGTGTCTGCGAGAGAAAAAATTGTATCGGAAGTTGTCCAAATGCTCATTCTATCAATCAAGGATTCACTACTTAGGGCATGTCATCTCCGGTGAAGGCATCGTCGTGGATCCAGCCAAGGTCGAGGCTATTATGGAATGGCCTGCGCCGATGAATGTCCCAGAAGTGCGTAACTTCATGGGCTTGGAAGGATATTATCGATGGTTCGTCGAGGGATTTTTGAAGATAGAAAATTCGATCACAGAGTTGCAGAAGAAGAACAAGAAGTTTGTTTGGACCAAGAAATGAGCGGAAGCATTTCGGAGGCTCAAGGAATTGTTGAAAACAACACCGATACTAAAGGTCCCTGACATGGAAGTGGACTTCGTGGTATGCACTGATGCATCCAAGGAAGGCTTAGGCGGGGTCTTGATGCAAGATGGACAAGTGATTGTTTACATTTAGAGGAAACTAAGAAGGCATGAGGAGAACTATGCTATGCATGATTTGGAGTTGTTAGACATCATTTCTACCTTGAAGGTTTGGAGACACTACCTTGTTGGACGAAAATTCGAACTAAAGACTGACCATTGTGGAATACAACACATCTTTACACAAAGTGACCTGAACGCGTGACAATGGCGTTCGTCAAAATTTCTTAGTGAGTATGACTTCAAGACTAATTACATAAAAGGAATAGTGAACCGGGTGGTAGACGCATTGAATCGGAGACCACACATTTTTTCGGTGTTGCCTCTTCAGACGAATCTATGTGAAAAGATTCTAACTTTACAACGCGATGATGACTAGTACAAAGAGGTTTAGGGTTTTATCAGACAAAACACAATGATGGTACCACGATTTGAAGGATTTTCATTTGATAATGATGGGTTATTGAGGTTTTAAAATCGGATCTACGTACCGCCAAACAACTAGTTGAGGATGTTGATCTTGAGCGAGGCTCATTGAGCAGTTTACATGGCTCACCCGAGAGTCACGAAGATGAGGGAAGACCTTAAAACCTTATTCTTCTGAAAAGGAATGAAGGTAGACATAGTCAACTATGTGGCCAGATGTCTAGAATGTTAGCAGGTAAAGGTTGAACATAGACACCCAGCAGGATTACTACAACCACATGCAATTCCATAATCGAAATCGGAGTTTATTTCGATGGATTTTATTGTTGGATTGCTACTGACAGCAAGGAGACATGACTTGATTTTCGTAGTAGTAGACACTTTGACGAAGACTGCTCACATTATTCTTGTGAGTACGATGTATCAAGCACCTAACATAGCTAGAGTTTTCATCAGTGAGATTGTGAGGCTGCATGGCATGACTAAGAGGATTATATCCGATCGAGGATCGGTGTTTAATGGACGATTTTGGATGAGTTTCCAGGAGGCCTTGGGAACCCAACTTAACTTTAGTACTGTGTATCAACCGGAGACTGATGGGCAGACCGAACAAATGAACTAGACCTTGAAGGACATGTTGTGCATGTACGTGATGGACCAATAAAATCATTGGGAAGAATTCTTGCCACTAGTGGAGTTTACTTACAACATCAGTTACCAGAGCACCATTAAGATGGCGCCTTTCGAGTTTCTTTACGGGCGACCATGTCAGACGCCTTTGAGTTGGGATCAGCTTGAGGATAGGGTCCTGGTGGGACTAAAAGCGATCCAAGAAATGGAAGAGCAAATGAAAACAATAATACAAAGGATTAAAGAAGCACAAGATCGATAGAAGAGTTATGCCGATGCGCACCATGTCGACCGTAGTTACAAGGTTGGTGATTAAGTCTTCTTGCAGGTTAAACCGAATAAGATTTTGATCAAGTTTGGGAGGGGAGATAAACTCTCTCCCAGGTTCGTTGGACTTTTCGAGATTGTGGAGAGAAAGGGGCCTGTGGCCTATCGACTAGCCTTGCCTGATTCTTTGAGGCGTATGCAGGATGTTTTTCATGTATCTATTTTGAGACATTATATTAGTGGTCCTACACATGTTATTGACATGAGTTCGTTGCAGGTATCATATGAGGGATCTCTCACAGCTGAGTCGGTCCGCATCTTGGATCATCGCATTCGACAGCTACAATATCGAATGATAGATCAGGTCAAGGTCTAGTGGGACAATTATAGTCCTCACTCGGTGACCTAGGAGGACGCATATGATATGCACCAGAAGTTTCCATTTTTGTTTGATAGATAGACATATGATACTGTGATACACTTTATTTTTGGAATATATACTGTGAAACTTCGGGACGAAGTTTAGACCAAGACGGGGTGTATGTAACATCCCACTCTAGCGCACTGAGTGAACTTATTCTTTGAGGACACTTGCTCACAAGTGATCCGGATTATTATGCTATTAAAACTTTTGATTTTGATTATGATGCGTTATGGGATGATGACATGTTGTTTTTCCATCTCGACATAGACAGGTGATATTGACTCGGTTTTACTGAGTGTGTAGGATTTTGGACCTCGAGGATGCAGAGGCATCGATGGAACCCCTTGGACTCTAGATTGAGTCGGGGAGTGTAACATTGGAGTTTGATTGTTTTACTGTGATATTAGTGCATCTGATTAGATGATATGGATATGTTCTAACATGATTTGTTGATGATGCAGGCTGACGATAGCTTGCTGACTGGACTCACATGTGGACTAAAGGGGTCATGCACGACTACCAGAGATGTTGAGGGAGAGGTGCGGACAACAACCCTGCCATACCCTACTAGCACTCTCGTCGTGGCTCGAACTGTAGGTTAACGATTACCTAGTTCGAGAGGACCCATGATGCCGTGAGGGTAGACTACGACAGTCGCTCACGATGATTCTAAGGGGCATGCAATAATGTGAGGGCCTTATTCCTTAGAGGCCCTTAGTCTCCCACAAGTTCACTTGGCGGAGTGTTGACTCCAGGGGTTATTGATGTCTACCAAGTYAGTCAAGAGCCGAGTGGCACCCTTGGAGCATGTAGTGCATCCAGAAGGGCACGTCACATTGTTGTTGATAAATGAATGAACCTAGACGGCCTTAGTATGAACATTGTGTTAATTATTTTTAAAACAAATTCCTTAATTAAATGTCGTCCAATACAAAAATTTAAGGTTTAAATCTAAACTATGCTAGTGGTAAAATTTTATCTCTCGAAATAATAATAATAATAATAATAAAAAAAAAAAAAAAAAACCCACATGAATAATAAATTATGATCTTTGTTAAATCTTGTAACATGAAGGGAGTAAAATATAAATTGTTTCAAAAAACATCTGTTGGATTAAAATTTAAAAAGGGAATTAATTGTTTTATTACCTTGATAAATTAAAATATACTAATTAAATAAAAGGGGGGGGGGGAAGCGTTAAATTCCACACCTGCCTTTTTGAGTTCTAAGTAAAAAGGGGAAAGAGGGAAAATCTAAAATATTAGGAAACTAGGAAAAGAGGTAAAGATAAAAAGAGAAAAAGGGAAACTTAAGGGGAAAAGAGGAAATTCAACTTAGTAAATAATCTACCATTTAAGAGCTTTCTAATTTATACTGTATTAGCAATTTATTAATAGGGAAAGCCTTTAAAACCTGTAAGGGAATTTGGGGACACCTATGAGTGATTCTAGGAGTAACTCTAGGTGGGTGAGGGATATAAAGATAATTAATTAATTAAAGAAATTAATTTATGGAGGAATGTAGGGGATGGGGGACACTTGTACGGAGAAGATTTTTTAGGAGTTTATTTTTAAAGCTTTAATTAAATCAGATTTTAGGAAAGAGAGGAAGTTTGAAACTCTATATAATGAGGGAAGGAGAAGGATGAAGGCCATCTTCTATTTGCGTAACGTTATGCTGCAGAAATATTCACTTGACTAACTTAACTTTTGGGAGCTGGGATACCCATCTCGGTGAGGAGTGGTAGCTCGACCTTGTGAGGCGATCTAGGAGCTAGTCAAAATCTTTGGACAGGAGTGTGTGGCCCCTTTGTGGCTCAGGGGGATAATGGGGAAGAAGAGTACCCCTAGCGTTGGCTGTGAGGTACCAGTGAAGTCTCGACGGTCGGCAAGCGGGAGTTGCATGGAGCGTGCGAACGTCACTCAGAGCGGGTGTTCAGGCAACGATACACTCTCTTCTTTTTGTTATTTGATGTTGTATGTGTTACACTTGGATCTGCATGTTGATTAGGTATGTATATTGATTGTTTATATTAATGAATGAACTTTTCCTAGCCTAGCTTGACGACTGTTGACTCCCTTGGCCTCGATTTCCAGGATGTCTTGACCACCTAGTTGTGAGTTATTGTGACCTTGATGGTTGTTAGCCTTCGTCTCTAGCTCACCAATCCTTGCCTGAGCAGTTGGCCAGGAACCTGATCTACGGTCATTTCCTTAGCATTAAAAGACCTATGGATCTCAATGCCCTGCTTTTTTGTGCGAGGATGGTGAAGCGAAGGATGAACCCATATGTCGACTACCTCTGTTGTTGTCCCTGACAGTTTGTTGTTTGCGCCTTCTAGAAAAAGTGTTGATGTGCATGGATTTCTTGCTTAGTATTGGTTATCCCAGCGATCGTTTCAATGACTATCCCTTTGGATATTTGTGTTCTCTTACTGTTGGCTGCAAATTTTTTGGTGTTCTGTTAATGTAAAAGATGTAATTTCAATCCACAAATTTTGATACCCTGGTAATGTAAACGATATAAACTAAGTCTACATTTAAAAAAAAAAAAATTGTGCACTGGATTTGGATACGATGTGATTTTCTTTCCAGTTTTCATTGGTTGGAATCCTAGCAGTGGACAATGATTTAAATATCCATCTACGTTTTATCTTGGGGGTCCTGAAATCTGATAAAACGTCTTGCTATCCTTGCCTGCGTTTTTGCTTGGGAAGTGACTTTGCAAGATCCATTTCTATGAAAATGTTTCTTTATCCCTGTCTACGTTGGGTTTGCATTATTTTACTGAACCATTCTTTTGGCACGAATTCCTTTCCCTGCTATTACCCCAATTTCTACCAGCGATTTCTTTGCCAGAGTTCAACCACTATGTGTTGTCATGAATTATTTTACACCGTTGGGTTTTTAATATATTTTTGATTTAACGCCCACACCTTAGCTCCAAATCATTGTTGAGTGGCTGTCAACACCCTCCATTTATTTCCTTTGCTTAAAAACTCATCTGTGATGCACGTTGACCACCCACGTATTATCTTTTCATCGTAATCTGTTTGTTGGATCGACCACGACGATGTGAGTGATGGTTGGCTGAGTTTTCTTACCAAACGCCCACAATTTTGGGTGTTGAACACACCTACCACACTTAGAGGGGCGGGTGAATGAGTGTGGGGTTCTTTTTCCCAAAACTTCCCTCTATTACACGTCAAAATTGCTCAGATGGATAAGTGTCACATTGTCCCTATCAACTTTCGTAAGTGTCGCATCTTCCCTGCAACTTTCGCAAGTGTGCAAGTTGATCACTAGTGTCACAAACAATGTTCAGACACGATACCATGATAATGACACTAAGGAGGCACTTATGACATCTCAAATGACTGATTTTGATCTGAAAATAGAAGGCTAACTTGTTATGCTATGCAAGCACCCTCTACCTCATAAAACTAAACCTTAACAGAACCTTGCTTCATGTGTTAAACTATGCAAGATGGTTTATGTGTTTAAGTTCTTTGTTTCTTTCTGTCAATGTATATGTGTGAGGAATGTTCTTTTACAAGATTAATTATGTGTTATAAACATATACACAGCAATGTAAAGTGTAGCAAATAACACAGCAAACTCACAACAATACCAAGATGATAAAGGAGTTCACCCCTCTCTGGGCTACGTCTCCTTGAGCCTCCTTCAATGGACTTGGCTATTTGGGATTAGTTTGTAAAATGCTCATTACAAGCTGCTGCTCAAATCCAATTGATTTATAGACTGTACCATTGAGTTCAGAATACATAAAAACCCCAAAAATGACTGTAAAAACTCTGCAAATGGACAATGGCTCATCCAGCAATGACCTCTCCTACATGTGGCCTCCAAGCTTCCATGAACTTGAATGAGGTAAAAATACCTGTAGAAGTCCTCCAATGGATCTGAAACCCATCCTAATGTGTTCAGAGCATAATAAATAGTCAAGAATGACTATTCAATCTCAGAAAATGGTTAAGTGCTCATCAGAGCAATTCCTCAAACAATGAGGGCTTTAAGCTTCATGGAGCTTCCTCAAGATTCAAATGTGAAAAACTTGCAAATGGGCTCTTCAAATGCCTGTGATAACATCACCAATGGACTCAGCATGTCCAAAAACGCCTATTTGGGCTTTTACAGCACCTGATTTGGTCAAAAACTCCAAAAGTTATGGCCTCTGCCATTTCTCCCCCGTCAAGCTCTGTTACCTGTGCGCCATTCTGCACCTGTGGAAAGTGAACCTAGCTCCAATGCACATCCCGCAAAACGCGTCAAAATGTCGAACAATTAGCGAGAATAAGGCCCCCGAGGGCGGAGGTGTTGGGCGCATGGGGGGACCATATGTCCACGTCCCGCGCAATAAAAGGGCCAGGTTTAAAAGAGCCAATGGACAAGCGCCATGTGTTGGGTGCGTGGGCACTCCGTTTAAAAACTGTTTGAATCAAAAATTAAAACCACGCTCCGGGCCACGGGCATGTGGCATACCACATATAACCAAGGGTTAAAAAACCCCGCGCCCACAATATAATACCCTACGCGCTCCATGGACTAACTGTCAAAACCATAGTGGCTAGCATATAACCGTGGGGTCGAATGTAACTGTTGGAACCATAATATATAACCGCACATAATATATTGTAATACAATTTTATGGTAAACAATGTCCGCGCACCAATGGTATGCGCCATGGTCACATATGAACACAAATGTCCACGGGTCGGGGCTATGCCCCGACTCGCCCCCCTTTCCGCTTGACATAACAACCAAACTTATATATAATATGTCCCATAATACAAACAAGGAACACGGTTGGGCATGATGGTTAGCGGAATTTGTTAAGTCGTTTGTTGTGGTAGGGAGGTCCGGGGGTCGAACCCCGTGACCTCCACAAATTTTTAATACACAAATAAAAAATTCAAACCTAGGGTGCCACGTGGCAGCCCGGGATTGGGCCACGTGGCACCCTATTATTTGCCCAAAAATATGCCACGTGTCACACTTTAATTCACCCAAGAATATGCCACGTGTCACACTTTAATTCGCCCAAAAATATGCCACGTGTCACACTTTAATTTGCCCAGCTGTCAACGAACCACAAACCACCACGTCAGCGCTGCCACTCAGCTGCCACGTCACCAGGCCACGCGGAATCTGATGTCACCCTGGTGCCACGTGTCACCCATCCAGACACATGTCACCTCAAGATTGGTCAAACCGTACTTCGAAAATGCAAAAAATGCATGACACGTGTCACGCCCAGAAGCTGCCACGTGTCCTGTATGGCCGCTACATCAGTTGTACGGCCTTCCATGTCAGTTGTACGGCCTGTCCAGTCAGCATCAAAATTTTCCCTGTTTGGCCCGACAAACAGACCTCGATAACTTCTCCATACGGACTCTGTTTGCGAAAATAAATATACCGCCGGAATCAGAAGAACGAGACGGACGCAATGGCACCATTTTCGTTGCATTCTGAGCACTTTGAAAATTGAGCAAATTTTAGACCCCTGGTCCAGATTCTAATCACGCCTTCCCACTGAAAGGCTTTTGGACCCACAAAAGCTTATAATCATCGATCTGAGCTTCAATACTCTTCTTCTTTCAAGTTATATCAACTGATTCTACTTGAAAAGACTTTTCGACAATCACCTGGGTACTTTGACATGCCCTGCTCTGCAACTGGCTATGCCCCTCAACCACTGCTCTCTAGCTACTGCTGACCCACTATTCTCTCTGCACTTGGAAGACTGCCAACCTACCCACTGAGAATCGAGTCCCTCTTGTGAACTCTTTGATGTCAACAAGCCGCTCTCCAATGGCTGCAAATTTTCCTGCGACATCTTGTCACAAGCCAAGAAAACCATCAATCTTGAAAATAAATTGACACAAGACTTAAAATAATGACAGCAAAGTCTTTTTTCTCTTCAAGCAACTGTCGCCTCTTGTGCTTCATCAAAGCACATGGTGTTTTCCTGCATTTTAGTGCTCTCAAAATTGACTTACAAGTCATCAACACCATCGACTAAGCATAAGTCGAGAAACATGAACGACATAACATAGTCGCCAAGATAAAATCGACATAAGTTGAGACTCATGTGAAATGTATCAACCTTCGAAAATGACAAGT
>JASDQU010103366.1:0-13694 GCA_032191745.1 Picea mariana | reverse complement strand
AACGATATCCCATCTTCAATTATTTGTTCGTGATCGGTTTTTGACATTTTCCATTTTCTAACTTTTTTTTTTTTTTTTTTCTTGATTGAACTTTTGTTAAATTTATGCTCACTACACATACCAAATGACTATATTTACAACTTATGACATTCGACTGATAGTCTTGAAGTGAACATGACAATCGGTTTGATGAGTTTCTTGAAAAAAATAGCCTTTCAATACGATGGATCCTCTTTCATATATAAAACCATTATCATCAAAATCTTCTAATAACCTCATCTTTTGTTCTATGCATCACATCAAATAATATTTCACGTTTTCAGTGTTGTCTACAGGTGCAACCACGACAAAGACATCTCCTACAAATAATTTGATATGTTCCAACAAGCAGTTCATGTTAGATTATCACTCAATGCACATGCCATTAATCTCATCTACTATATATAAATTTTATATATCCAACTTACAATTACATCTACAAGTTGTTTAAATATTAAAAAAATATATTTTCAAACAATTGAAACATAAAAATTACCTTCTCTAACAAGATCAAAAACTCTATCACCATCATCTGACACTATAGTTTCATTTGATTCCATATCCTCTGAGCTTGCAAGAGGCATTTTCCATTTTATATTAACTTCGGTATGTCTACAAGTTTTAACATATTCCACATTTTCATTTTTGCAAATCTCTATGGATTCTATGTCCTCTATGCAAACTGAACAAAAACAAGATTCATTTCTTCTATCAAACGCAAACACATTTTGATAATGTTTTGTTTTAACTGAATGCAGTTTTCATGTCCCATGTATTATACCGGCTTCATATGGGATTGATATATTTACATCTTGGTTTCCAACATACCAAAAAAAACTGCACAAGACAAGAACTTGTTAACTTGAAATCCATCAAGAAAATGATTGAAGAACATATAAATTTGAACACATGAATAAAATTATCATGTGTACATGTGTAACATGTATATATACACACCTGTGCACATCCCTTGACGGATTATTTTCACGGCTTATTTCCATTTTGCACCATTCGACAACTTGATCAGTGGATTCAAATCGATTGGTATGGGGGTTCATCCGATACCTTTGATGTGTTTGTTTTACACATGCTCCTGCACCGTTGTGCTATCCTTTTCCATGACCAGTCTAAAAAAAAATCCAATAATGTGTAATGTTTTATTTCTTATGAAGATGACACAATCGAAAGAATGATTGTGAAGATTTGAACTGACCTGCACATCCATCTGACCACATCCAATGTCGATCAAATCCGATCCCACATTCTTTTAATGAATCATAAAATTTTTCAAAACAATGTTGTACATAATGTGTATCGTGTGCTCGATCATCACTTATATAAAAGTTATATTCTTTAATAACATGTCGATTGTTATTCGTGCTTTCTATGTTATCAAGACTCTATTAAACATGTCTATATAGAACGTGGAAAAATATAGTGATTTGATTAGAATGATAATATTCACTCTGTATTTCTTTTTGTGCAGTGAATGTGTAATTCTCTACAAAATCAACTACAAACAAAATTGTCCCTAGTGGAAACACTTCACATGATTATTTGAATTGTAGGTCTTGCCATCGAGCTCTATGTGAATGCTTGGTGTATTTATAAATTTCTTCCTCAAACGTCTTCAAAAAATCTATCACACAGATTTTATCTACTTTCAAATCAATCCTTTTGGAAATAACATCTGAAGAATGTGGAGCCGTGTTGTTGATATATTCACATCTCTTCCAATTTATTGTTATATTGGAAAATGATTGATCATTCATATCAATAGGATAATTTGAGTGAAACAAAATTATATTTCCACAATGATCACATTTCTTTCCACCAACACATTGTTTTTGGTAAAATAATTCATCACCTTATTTTTCACATAGAATTTCAGATATAAAAGCACATAATGTGGAAGGAGGAGGTGAACTTGGCCATGAAGTTTTACCAAAATCAAGAAAAGTGTTGTAATACAAATCAAATTCCACATGATAATGACAACAAGAAGTGTCACGAATAGTGATGAGTCTAACAAACCATGGTTTTTGTTGCACAAATGTATAGATGAAAATTTTAACTTCTTTGTGCTTTTCTTTGAACTTATTGAACAATTCTATTTGTGTCATTGGCAATATATGTTTTGGATGTTCTTCATATTTTTTTCATGTTAATATTCGTTACAAAACATCCCTTGTATGTGGTGAAACATGAGATTTTGCCAACCAACAATTACAGGCTGATTCTTTAACATTTTTTGCAAGTCTATCTTTTTAGGGTTGTGTAGAAATAACTATCCAACAAGAAAGTTCATCATTTGCATCTATTTGCAATCAAAATTTTCTATGTTTGTACAATGTTTTTCTTGAGGTTCCCATTGCTTTTTCCATGTGTTGTGTCAAACGATCTTTTATATTGCTAGATGAAACAACTGTTGTTTGTATCAGTTTACGTGCAACATTGACATCTCTTTTTTGATATTTTCCAAAAGCTTTTTATACACTAGTTATATTGTCAAAGACATTCTATTTCACCTTTTCATCTTTTGTCAACTTTTCAATACCCAATAATGATGTAGCTTCTTTTAAATTTCTTGAATTTAATAGACAGAGTAAAAGTTGAGCTTGTACTGTTACTGATTCTTCTTTGAAAAAAATATTATACATATTCTTAACATGATATCTTATATAATGCTTAACTTCTTTCTTCCCAAATTTGTCAGTATCAACATTTTCTAATATTTCATCATCAATGTTGATATATTCTCTTGCATATTTCAATTTAAAGTTTATATTAAAAAACAAAACCCAAACATAAATTCACTAAAATATCTACAAGTGTTCACAGATTATATTATCTAGATTTATGTACATACCTATAGGTGATTCAACTTCTGCTTCAACTTCGGTTTCAACAACTTCATTGACGTTATGAGGAAAATCTATTTATGTTTTTTTGAAAAATATCAAATCTGATTACAATCAACTATATTTTAAACAATAATTTAAATAAATGAATTCTATACTTTTAATATAGACAATATGTACATGCATACCTGGTTGGACTTCTTGTTGTTGAAAATCTCTATTTACATCATCATCGTTTCTTTCTTCAATATTTTCACGTTATCGTTTCTTTCTCCAATAATTCTCTTTCCTTTGTTTGTTATGACGAGTTTCATCTTGAGTGCGATCGGATTTTCTCTTGCGCAAACTTTTGTTTCCCATGAGTATAGATATCTATAAAAGTTTTTAAAAAATTCAACATTTCATAATAATCCCAGAAAAACTTCATTATCACAAAAATTATTAAAAAATAATATCAAGAATTTTATATTAAACAAAGCCTTCACCTTGAAAATAATGTTCAAGTTAGTTTTCACCTTGAAAAAATGTTCAACAAAGCCTTCAATATATAAATTTTTATTCCACTAAAAACTTGAACTTCAAAAAGATAAAAACAAATTTGCATTCAAAACATCAACCACCTTGTTCAAAACAATGAAAAAAGATGATTCAAACTTTTGCTTAGGGGCTCCACATATGCAAAACAATGAAACGAGTGAGTGAATTGTGTTAAATTGGTTCAACCGAAAGCATATTTATAAGATTTAACACCAACTTAAACGAAACGACGTGTCCCTTCATTTTTCCCGGCCGAAAGAATTCTCTCACCCACCTTTCAGTTGAAAAAATAATGTTCGACCGAAAAGTGAGGAATCCATTTTTTTTTCTACGGATTCCATTAGAAAAATATATTTCGTTTGAAAAAATATTTTACGGCCGAAAACCTGCGAATGGGACTGTTTGCAGGAACCTAAGAATTCCCTCCATCTTACTTGAACTTTGGAGGTTGCGGACTCCTGCAAATATTTAGAATTTAGTTTTGAAATTGATACCAATATTTGCAAAATTGAATCTACTTTCAATGGATATAATTTTTTTTCATTTTCATTTTCTTTTATCTAATTTTATTTAGTTTTATAAAAAATCCACTGCATAATGTTTTCAGGTGACATTTTGATTCAGTGAAATGGAATATCCATATCTCTAAAAATACACAGTGGAAAATTTAGAAAATAATATGTTCAAAATCCTTAAACTGTTCTCTTCAAAAGGGTATTTTTAGATTTTTACTTTTAAGTAAAAGTTAAGATAGATACAAGGTGGGAGAAAACATGTGTTTAAAATATGAAACTTTTTCAGCTTGGTCAACTTAAAAAAAAATGTAGAAATTATAATATTCATCCATTAGATTCAAAACTATAGTCATAAGAAAACAGTTTCTCTGTAGATTGTTGCAGTATATTTCATTTGTAAAAAAAAAAGGTTTAATAATAGATACATTGTTGGGGGAAAAATAACTCATTACCATTCCTTTCATTTTTAAGGAACATACTGTGAAACAAATGCCAAATTGATGTATCAAATCTCAATAAAAATAATTTAAAAAATAGTGAGTAGAAAGCTAACAAAATTATTCACAAGTTTTGTTGTTAGTGTAAAGTGAAATTATAAATAAAAAAAATATGTTTGTATACCGGAAGTTGAAGAACTTGTGAAAATATAGTTTTGTTTCTCATAAAATAAGCAAAATGAACACCTATCTTCATGATTTTACCCCAATAGTGATGCAACTTATGGGATGCCCCGTTACCGGTGCATCATAAAAGACAACACATCGCTAAAAAACTATTGGTGCTCCAAGAACAATGGAGCCCCAGTACTTTCCCTTTAACAAACTACATTGCTCATTTTTCAACATAAAAAATTAAACATAGCAATGCATCAAGGTCTATGAAACACATTGGTGTTGTGAACTGCATGGCACTAGGAAAAATATTTAACAATTTATCATAGTGGTGTGTCTAATATAACACCCCATTACTGGTGCATCTTAAAACAAATGCATTGCTAAATAAAGTGTCGATGCTCCAAGGAACATGAAGAACTAGTGTGTTCCATATAACCAAGCACACCACCTAGTTTCCAAATTAAAAAAAATTTAATAAAGTGGTGTGTCCTGGTGATCCAAAATGGATCTAAAAAGGCAAAAAAATTCAAAGTTCTCATATTCGGACAAAACTAGTGCCATCACGTAGTGCTTGTCGCATTGATTCCAACAATATATTCTTTTTTGAAAATGGACTCCGTATGGCGAAGTATCACGTTCTAAAGTTTTCTCCAAATAGACAAAATAGTCAACAGTTTGTACTGCTGAGATCAACAATACAATCTACACGTAGAAGATGATGTCATCATTATGTCATGATGACATTAGCATGCTAACGTGGCAACACCAGAGGATGACACATGTCATGTAGATTTGGCATTTTCAAGGCTAAGTTGGCACAGTATGAAATTGACACGTGGATTGTATGGATGATGACATGGCAGTTCATATGATGACGTGGCCCAATGACAACTTGTTGTGTGGAAGTACAGATGGTATGCTGGAAGTGACATGGCGATAGGTGGTAAGCTCTAAGTTGGACACGTGGCGGTACAAGATGACTGTGCAACTGAGTTGGCGGCTGAATGGGTCGGTGAATGTGCAGCTGATTATGTGGATGGGGCCAATCCAGATGTGACACATTTCCTAATCACAGGGTGCCACATGGCACCCCAGATCGGGCCAAGAAGGCATGGGTAAAAATTTGTTATGTCCTTCAAATAGTTCGAACCCTGGACCTATCCAAAAACAATGACTTCACAACTCTCCGTTGGCCAAGATGACAGGATGGCGTGGCTTGATAACACTGCCTCCCATATTCCTTTTGGTTAACTATTTAGCGTGGAGTTTGGGGGTTAGCGTCGGTCGACGAGGGTTCCTTCCATGTGAGCTAAGAACCATGGGGGCGGGTGCCATTTGGCCTTGGCACCCGGCCACATGACCTTCCATATGACCAAGAGCGTGGAGAAAAAGGGCGCACGACAATAGTTTTTTGAAAAGTGGGTTTTCCACTTTAGAAAGTGGATTTTTATGATTTTTAGGCCTATTTGAAGGGGTTTTAGCCCTAATTTTGGGGATTTGAGCTTAGGAAGAGGCCCAAATCATGGGGGGAGGTTGGATTTTGAACCCCAACTCCAAATCTACTTAACCAAACCTATTTTCCATGAGAAAGAAGTTCAAAACATGAGATTGATGAAGAATTTGTGAAGTCCAAGCCATTTTTATGCAGGGAAGCCAGGAGAGTAGTTGAACTTTGGAGGCCATTTATGGGAGTTCTACTCCACCTTTTTCAATGTCATTTGTTGCATTGAGTATATGAGATAGAGTAGAAAATTTTTGTGTCAGTAAGAAAAAAAAAGTGTAATTTTGATGTAGATTTAGAGCATTGAAGATTAATAAAAAAACCTTCCCCACTGAGACAAAGGCTCAGAGACGTAGGCAGAGTTGTCAAACTTCGTTATCAACTTGTGATGTCTTGAATCTGCTTATGGTTTTTTTTTTTTTACTTCCTATGTGATGCAAATTCTATTCTTAAGATTCTTCTCTTTTTTATTAAGTCTTAACTAGTAAAAAGTTTCATGCAACATACTTAACCAAGTTATTTAAAAGATCATTTCAGATCACCTAGTGTAGTAAACACACCAAATATTTAATAATTATCTTATTGGTGCATCGTATGAAACACCTTGTGACTAGTGCCATGCATATAACCACACCGATAAATACATATCGATGCTCTGAGCATCATGGACCACTGATGCGTTACATAGAACCAACTACACCACCTAGCATAGAAGATAGACAAAATATCATAGTGGTGCAATTTGTTGGACGCCCCATTGTGCATTATCTAAACCACACTTCCTAGTGCTTCTTTGGTTATATTCTACTGCATCAGTAGCAACACATAATGTTATTATTGGTGCACCAATTACTTTTACACAATGTTTTGCAAACATAAATTAATTTCAGCTTTTGATAAATACAAAATAGTTATATATGTGTTTATTTTATAATTTTAGTTTTTTTTATCTCTCTCTCTCTCTCTCTCTATGTGTGTGTGTGTGTGTGTGTGTGTGTGTGTGTGTGACTAAACAATAGTTGTATTTGAATCATAGGTGACGAGGACAAGAGGAGGAGAAAAAATAGTAACAATGGGTTGACACATACAACTTTGTACGTGAGTGGGAGGCTCGAGAGAGGGAGAGGGAGATGATCCCTCTCCCTATTACACCTCAAACTCATTCCATTTTTAAGGAATGTTGGCCTCCTCAAGTTTTATGAAGAGGCTACATCCCTTAGGGGGAACTCTTTGTTTTTACAAGTGTTGATCCATCGTTGGGATCATGATCAAGATGCATTCAAGGTTGGTCCCAATTTGTGGTATTATCCCAAGGAAGAGGATATCTATTTTATCATCGGGTTGTATAAGAGGGGGGAGCTTTGGCCCTAGTTCCCTAATCTACCACCTAATGTTGTATGAGAGAGCCACCTAGCATATGTGTAGGGAAATGTTAGTCTGGACATTGTTTCTTCTTTGATAATCCAGGTTGGTGGTGGTAAATTATGGATAGACTCATTTGGTATAGAGGAGGTTAAGTGCCTTTATCTTATTCTCTCATCACTGTTACACTCTTCCTCTGATGGAAAATGCATTATTCTCCCTTTGATTTATTATGCATATAGTTTAGTGCAGAGGCTATGATTGATTAGGTGGTTGGATATTGTTTGAAACAATTTTGTTTTGCATTGGATCATTTTTTTCATTTTTTTTTATGGGAGGGTATTCTTCCCATTCACGTTAGATTTATTTACATTATTTTCTTAGAGGTTTCATTCCACTCGACTGGAAGTACCCTGCTTTCCTCCTAGGCCTATGATTGATGTTTGTATGCGCATGTGGGGAAATTGTTTCCCAAGAGGGGCCAACTGGTGTGGTCGTGTACTCCAGTCAGTTGGGAGATATGTGAGTTTTTGGCTAGAGAGGACAATCATGTCCTCAATCTTGTATAATATTCATACACAAGATGGATTGAAGAGGATGTCCACACATCCTATTTACTGCAGTCAAGCCAAAGGTGTAGAGAGGTAATATTATCATTATGTTTTGATAATTCTAGTTTCATATTTTTATGTCTTATTTAATGGACATGTAATTTATTGTCATCTATTGTTTTGCATATATTGGTACATATGTTGGGGATGAGCCTCCCCAATAGGATGATGATATGAAAGAGGAAACAAATTATTCTCCAATACATAGAATCGTCTTGCCACACAGGCCGGATCAGAGAATCCAGGAAAAGGTGGCATATCGCCTATGTGGTCTGATGGTTAGGCATGGAGTCATACCCATACTAGTTCGATAGATATTACATATACCAATTTTTTCTACAATATGGGTGACCCTATCTCATGAAATGACATCACTGTTGCATCCTATTTTCAGTGCCCTTAACTGCATCGAGATGTTGATGGATGTTACTCATGATCCTCCTCCTCCTTCCGCTTGTGTTGTTGCTTCTCCTCTACATGTGTCACCATCCATTAATCCTTGCCCTTCTCCTCCACATGTGTCACCATCCATTGATCCTCCTCCTCCTCCACTTGTGTCACCATCCATTGATCCTCATCCATATTCTCCACATGTGTCACCATCCATTGATCCTACTGATTCTCCTATACATGCATCACCATCCATTGATCCTCATCCTCCTACTCCTCTACTTGTGGCACCATCCACTGATCCTCATCCTTCTCCTCTACATGTGTCTCCATCCACTAATCCTCCAAATTCTCCTCCATGTGTGTCACCACTGACCGATCCTCATCCTCCTCCTCCTCCACTAGTGTCACCCTCCATTGATAATCATCCTTCTCTACATATGTCACCATCTACTAATCCTCCTCCTCCACATGTGTGACAAGCTATTGATGTTTTGGACAATATGTTCACATTGGGTGTTTCATAGCTTGATCCTGGTGGAGAGACATATAAGAATAAACTTTCATCATAGATTTTTGACCTAGATATTGATATATCCTCTACCTTTGGTAGAAAAGGAACCGATTCCTCTAGCTTTGGTATTGGACCTAGCTAGTCGTGGTACTATTTGACATGTATATTAATTGTTTTATATTTGAATTGAGATATATATATATATATATATGACATATTTATTGATTTTGATGAGATGTATATTCATATGTATATCACTCATGTATATATATATTTTTTCATATCATGTTGATATTGTTGTTGTTTGATTTATAAAATGTATTATGAGTATGCTAATGATTAACATTATTAACTATTTCTCTTTTTTTAAATTAAATTTGAGATGTATTTCTCGTTTAAATTTACAGTTTTCATATAATGTTTAACTTTACTTTTATGAAATCGTTTAATTTGGATTGTGATCACAAAAAATTATAACCATCAATGCCATATAATGTTTAACTCTTCTTCAAGGTGAATTGTTTGTTTTCCATCAAGACACAATATGTTGATTAAACGTGTTTGGAAACAAAAATACATAAATATTATGAGCGGAATGATTGTGATTTGAATAATTATGTATTTTCATATATTGATGATGATTATGGTTAATGTCCACTATAGACCAAAATTGGTCTATCAGACCTTAATAAAAGTAAGTGATTACTTGTATTTTTTTAAATGTTATTTCGATGCTGGAAAATCATTAAGAGAAATGTTCCAAGATCACTAAAGTTTTGATGAATTAGAAGGTTAAGAAGGTAGGTATTGTGACAAATATTTTGAAATTGAGATCTAATTTGGGTATATGCAGGGCACTCTAAGAGAAAGTGTTTTTCATCTTCAATACTCTTGGTGTCACAAAGGTAACATATTCTTCCTTGCCACGGTGTTTTGGGGATTGCCCAATGCCTAGCTTCACTATGCAAATCATGAGAAATAGTTCTTATTTTAGCAATATTGATTCTCTTCTTTATGTTATTCAAAACTTAGAAACACTTTTAATCTTCAAGATTAGGGTTAACCATCTCCTTATAACAGCCTAATTTTATTTTATCCTCTAATTATTTATTGCACCATATATTCTCCTTAAATTTAGCTTGTACAATATTTTTAATATCATCAGTATTCTACATAATAAATTCTTCTTTTATTCCCCAATGATTTATCCAAGACTTGACATCATTATGCCATCCTTGTTTGAGTCATTGGTGATTTTTATTCGAGTCTGCAGAAATTTTGAAGAACCTCTTGTCATCCATGTTGTTTATCACATTCTAAGTAAATACTATGATCACATTACACATAATTTCATCTTTATTATATTCAATATTAAATGATACCTATGATTGATGATTCACTCTAGTTACACTACCTTAGAAGCGTTTATACCATGTTTAATACAATATGCTTTTATTTTTTAATTTTCAAAGTAAAAAAAGACCTTTTAATATTTAAAGTTTTTCGAGCACAAAAACAAAATTATAAAGAATCACTTACCCTCTTAAGGTCCGATAGACCAATTCGATCTTAGTGGACGTTAATCATCATCATCATGATAAAAAAAAGTTGATAATAAAAAAATCTCAATTTTGATTCTCAAAATCTCTAAATATTATTTAAAATTATTTAATTTTGGAGATTAAAAGAGAATTAAAATCAATATTTTCTAAATCAATTATTTGTTTTAACATTTTTTCTTATAAAATTTAAATAAATATTTTTTAAAAAATAAAAAAGAAAAATGTAAAATAACATCTCACATCGAAAATTTCAAAGTATTAAAAAATAATTTAGGAAAAATAAGGAAAGTAAATCTATCACAATCAAATTTCAATAATCAAGTTTTATAATTTAGCTTTTTTAAAATGAGAAAGTAGCAAAAAAAAAATTATATATATTATTAAGAAATTTATTTTGAATAAGCAGTAAAAAAAAATATTTAAATTAAAAAGATATATATTATAGAAAAATAATTTGAATGGTAAATAATTGCATAAAAATAATTAAAAATATATATTTAAAAAATACATTTAAATATAATTTATAATATATATTAAAAAAATACATTTAAATATAATTTTTATAAATAATGTTAAAAATAGATTCAAATTGATTTCTCAAATACTAATCCTAATTTATAATGTATTTAATTTGAAGCTATGCCATCTTCTAAAATTTTAGGCCTAATTTTATTTGTTATGAACATTTAATGAAAAAATATTATTATTGAAAAAAATAAAATATACCAATAAAGTTACTAGATAGACTGGATTACCAAAACCACATAGCTTAATTCAGTGCATGACAAGTTGCATTCGATTACAATAAATTAGCATTCGATTACAATAAAGTAGAATGAAAGCTTAATGACCCATACATTGGATATCTTTACAATAGAATTTTTCCATACACATTGGTTGGTAATGGGCATAGATGTTTAGGAAGTGGTGGAAGACCCTGGAAAGTTTCACGGAATTCTTTAGGCTCTCAATTCAACATTCTTCATTCTCATTCCCAAAGAAGAAAGATAAATTTTCTTAGATAAATTGATACTAATTTCCCTTTGCAACATGACTTACAAAACAATATCCAAAGTAATTTTCAATTGACTAATTCCTATAATGTCTCTCATAATGAGGAATGTTGATTAATTAGATATGTTGAAAGCATTTAATTGACTCAATTGAGAGCTTTTGGTGAAAAGGCTAGGGACTTTTGGTTTTAGTCAAGAATGGATTAATTAGGAAAGAAATTTGGTATCTTCTATTATGGATATTTTATTGGATAATTTGTCAAAATAGATCTAATAAAATTATTGAAATTTTTATTGTAAATATTAATTTTCTTTAGATCTCATATTCTCTAATTACTGTTCTTTCTGTTTAAAAATGGTTAAAATGATAAAAATAGAGAACATAAATAAATACTCACACATCATTCATAAATAAACACAAGATTAACCTAGGAAACCCAAGAGAGCATCAATAGCTTCCAACATTAAGTGTACTAGCATATGATGCCCATAATCAAGAGCATGCACATAAACTTCACCAGCTTATATGAGTAATGAATGTGAGAAGAGATGGTTCATAAATGGTCTTGGGGTTTGTTTTGTGGCACTGACACCATTGGTTTTACAACGACCAGGAAGGTAAAGCATGTCTATGGATATGAAGTGGTTTGGAAGATATGCAGAACAAAATGATATTCACAGTTTTTCTGTTCTAAGACTTTTGTGATCAATGTTATGGTAGGAGTGTTCTTTCAGATTCATCACATTAGTTTTTAATTCGATGTTTCAGACCAAAAAAATGTGGTCCATCATCAGGATAATATATGAAGAAAATATAATCAGTAACAAGATATTTATAAGAAAAATTAGGTTAAGATTTAACATAGAGCTGACTCATTATATAATGGAATACAAAAAGATTTATGATTTATTACCTAGAATCAATTCTAGTGGACAAAGTTGGGATCCAATTATGACTAATATTCCAACCATCATCTCTAGGGATAAAGGATGGAAATTTATATTAAAATGTAGAAACATGGGCTAATCTTAGTAGTCTTCAATATCCAAAATGTAAAATGTTTGGCGATAGTTTTGTAAAAATTTTCAAATTTCTAAGGATTTTATATAGTTTCTAAAACTTTTAGGAAATTTTAAGGTAAAATTATTTTATTCTATGGAATTTGGATGAACCGTTCTTAGAAAAATGGAAATTGGCGAATCTTTTTTTGGGAAAAACCATGGAAAATTAGCCCATTGGCGAAATTTAGCCTCTAAAATCATCTATGAGATTCATCTCTATTTAGGTCATTAGGTTGTTTTTCAATTTCGATGGCTTCCCTAAATTTCCTATTCTGATAATGATCTACTCTAGCAAGAGAATGAAGGGATTAGTACATTAACAATGATTTGTTTATCCAATGGTGATAGTGCGGGAAACAATAATAGGATAGATACATTGCACACTGATCTTGATTCCAATACCTCCAACAATGGAAACCAAGAAAGTGAATGCAATAATTTGGTTGTCAACCTGTCAAACCAACCCATCGATGATTACACTATGAAGATATTAAAGAGAGGCCTGAACTTTGTTATTGCCCCACACAAAATTCTCGTCGAAGATATCTTATGTAGCAATGAAAATGGAATTAGAGACTTTCTGGATATTGTTAAAGAAAAAATTAGGAAAGATTTCTTAGTGATCCTTCGAAAATCGAAACCACCCAAGAGAAATATCACTAAACAAGAACATTTAGCTCTTAAATCCCTAAAAAACAACCAGAATATAGTAGTTCTAAACGCTGAAAAAGGTGGGGCTATGGTAATTATGAAAAAGAGTGATTATATTGGGAAAATCATAGACCATCTCAATAATAGTGGGGTTATAAGAAACTTAATAATAACCCTCTAAAAAATATTGCATGGGAAGTTTTCAATGCCATTAAATTAAGCAATGAAAATGATAATGATAAAAAAAAATTGGTCATCAATTGTTCTTCCACCCCGAGGATTTATGGCCTCCCCAAAATTCATAAGGAAGGGGCCCCTCTTAGACCTATTTTAAACACAATAGGCAGCCCTACCTATCAAATGGAAAAGTACCTTGCTCGTAAACTCAAACCCTTAGTTGGTAATACTATATCTTTTGTTAAAGATTCTGCATTCTTTGTTAGCAAGATCAAGGACATCGAA
>JASDQU010103365.1:478536-505720 GCA_032191745.1 Picea mariana | reverse complement strand
ATTAAATTGATAGTTTGTTGACTAGTCTGAATTATATATTATACAAGTGTAATGATTTTGATAACAATCTCTTTGTAATATTTAATTTAAAACATTTTTGTTTGCTATCATATTAAATATTAAATTGATAGTTTGTTGACTAGTCTGAATTATATATTATACAAGTGTAATGATTCTGATAACAATCTCTTTGTAATATTTAATGTTCAGTTTTATTTGGTAGGTATTTATAAGTTGGAAATTAATGTATTTTTGAAAGATAATTTAAAACATTTTTGTTTGCTATCATATTAAATTTAAATTGATTGTTTGTTGACTAGTCTGAATCATATATTATATAAGTGTAATGATTTTGATAATAATCTCTTTGTAATATTTAATATTCAGTTATTAAATTTAAATTGATTGTTTGTTGACTAGTCTGAATCATATATTATATAAGTGTAATGATTTTGATAATAATCTCTTTGTAATATTTAATATTCAGTTTTATTTGGTAGGTATTTATAAGTTGGAAATTAATGTATTTTTATAATAGTGGATGGTATTTTTATTAAAATTTATGTGTTTAGATTAGTATGATTTATATTAAATTGATTTTTTCTTGACTAGTCTGAATCATGTATTATATATGTGTAATGATTTTGATAAGAATTTTTTTATAATCTTTCATGTTTAGTTTTATTTGGTAGGTATTTATAAATTGGAAATTAATGTATTTTTATAATAGTGGATGGTATTTTTATTAATATTTATGTGTTTAGATTAGTGTGTTTTATTTATGAAGATGAAAAAAAAAATATTAATATTGAATTAATTAAATGCGTAACAATATTGACAATAATCAAGTAAACTAGTAATTTGAACAAATTAATTTAGACATATATTATTATTAGATAAATGATATCTGTAGTTTAAACATTTTAAAAATTTGCATTTTTTATATTTTTAAAAATAATAGAAAGAAAAACCAACAATTTTAACTTAAAATCTTGCAAAAATTATTTAAAATTGATGAAATTACATACATCAATTATTAACATTACACAATATTATAATAATAAAGATATTAGAGAGTAATGAATCCATTTCTATATTAAAAAAATAAATTGTATCAATTTAATATTAAAAATTTTACAAAGATTACATAACCAAATTTCTATAATGAAAAACCACAATATATCAACATTTTAGCGTTCCTAATAATAATAAAAAAAATATCAACGTAAAACAATATTGCTTATTATAGTAAACCCTAATATTACAGCAAAGTACAGAACAAGTGTTTATAGATTCCCAATTCACATTGATGGCAGCAACGAAGGTGACATTTTGCTTCAAACTCCAAAGTTAATTGAGTAAGTTAAGTTTTCTTCCCAAACCTCCTACTAATTGAGTCCTCGAGCATATAGTCTTCACAAGGTTGCATTAGTCTACTCGTATAGTGGAAGTAATTTACTTTTCCATATAGTTTTATAGTTTTATGAAGGTTTTGAATTATTTCATTTTTGTTAAATAATTCATTTTCTTAGTTTTGATTATGACCTCGAATAATGATGTTTGTCTCACAGTGTGGTGAGTGGCTTGCATATGTTGTATTGGTGTCTTCATCCTGGTCTAGTCCTAGTGGTTGACGTGATTAGAGTGTCCAGAAGATGGTTTTCCATGTGTGTCCACCAATGAGATCCATCTCTTTCACAGATTAAATGGTTGTACTAACTTTCCATCTGTCTTGTTGATGCTTGCACATCTTTTATATATGAGGTCACTGTCAATGATTGGCCTAGATCTTTTACTTATTTCTCATCCCAAATCTTACTAAAATATAGTGTTATTAAATTTTTTTATCTTTATAATTTTTTATCTTTATGCAAGTGATCCTTCTTTCTCATCCAAGTCTTACTAAATTTTAGTCTTATTAAATTTTTTATCTTTATGTATGTATCTTTATAATTTTTTTATCATTATGCAAGTGATCCTTCTTTCTCATCCAAGTCTTACTAAATTTTAGTCATATTATTTTTTTTTTATCTTTATGCATGTAGCTTCAACCCCTTTCTCGTTGTGGTGATTCAGGGCTCCCAAGAGAAATATTGTTAGGTTTAGGAGCACAACACATAAAAGGCCCATGTTCTCTTCAAAGAAATCGTCATACTCTTAAACTATATCAAAAACATGGTGCATGAAGGCGTAATTATAATAGCGAGTGGAACCCATGTCGTCTATTGCTAATGTTGAAGTCATAGATTTTTTGGAATGCTTTGGGATTAGGAGTTATCAATACTATGTGATGTAAGTTGAATCATAGTTAGATTTGATTAAATCCAATAGTATTTCCAATCCCTAAAGACTAAGAAAATTTTGTCTTCAAGAAATCAAATTCCAAGATTTCAAACAGAAGTTTCGACAACTCCGTTGATTAGAAAAGGTACAATTTCATTGTCAATTATGTTTTTTTAATGATGTCATCTTTTATTGGTTAATTGAGGGTGTTGTTTAGTTGTTTTATGAAATGGTTTTTTTTTTCGTCGAAATTCAGTGATACAAATTTATACGAATCACGATTTTTTGTTGTTCAAAATCTATTTTTGAATGTAAAAATGGATTCACCATGCTGAAAAAACCCCGAGACACTCGAATTATACAGAAATAATCATTCAAATCTACAAATCTAACAAATCTTTGTCAAATTTCAAACAAATGTCCCCGGAAAAAAACCATCATTTCATAAAACGTTTAGCCTACAACATTAATTGAACGCCTAAGGTCTCAAACCCCTCCCCTATCTCGGCTTGCCCACCACACCTTTTGCGATGGAGTTTTTCTTAGGCATCGTGAATTGTTTCTTGGCTATGAAAGACAATATTGTTGTAGCCTTTGTCGAAGGGAGACTACTTGGCTCAGGCTTTATTGAAGTGGAAATCTTAGTGTTCTCAGGATTTCTCGAGTATTTATGCATGTACCTATCCATTTGGGTTTCTCAAGTATTTATTCATATACCTTTCCAACTTCTATCTCATTCCACCTCTACCAATGTTGCTTATAGTGTTTCCATTTCAAGCCTAGAACTTGGATAATTATAGGAATTTTTAACTTGAAGGACATTTTTCTCCAATGATTCATTTTAGGATAAAGGGTTTTGCAGCATTATAATCATGGGACTTTCTTTCATTCAAAATTTACTTTAAAAAAACTTAAACCATTGATTATTATTTGTTTATTATATTTTTCTTTAAGTTTTAATATGAATACCTATCAATGGTTTGCTTGGAAAAAGAAAGCCCCACTATAACTTATTGTTCTTAGGGTAACCGTAGGTTATTATAGTAGGCTAAGGGAGGGCTTTGGCTTCTTGTCCAAGTTTTACAATGCTCACACTATAGTTTTATGTATTTTTAGAGAATTTTATTCCATTTTTAGAATGGAAAATGGTTGGAACTATTATCATTTTATTTAGATATTTTTCATTTGATTTGGATTATTTCTTATTATATGAAAGCATTTTATTTGTTTTTTTAACCATGTGTATTATCAACTTTATATATTTTTTAACATATATTGAGAAATATTTATATTAAGAGGAGGGGTTGAAGCCATGACTTACAATAAGTATTACAATATCAAATTGTATATTGCAGAGATGTTGTTCTATATGTCATATATTTTCCTTTAAAAGTATTACATTAAAAAATTGATTATGGTTAACTAGAATCAAAATGAGAGCATTAGGCATGTTAAAAAACAAAAAAAGAATATTATTTCTTAGAGATGCAGACTAAGATCTAGATTATTATAATCCTCATCGTGAGGTTCTTAGAAAATAGTGAGTAAGTGGGTATGCCTCTATTGAAAGTTGATCTGGTTGGCTGGTACCAATTGGATTTGCATCCATACTAGTTTATAAGAGGAAGAAATTGAAGGGGGTTCTAACTGGGACTTTGTTGGGTCTACACCTTGTTGGTTATGTATATGCATGACTATCTCCTCTAAATCATCCAATTGAGTCCTCTGTTCTATTTAGATTCCCATTATGATGTCAACCTTATGATTTAGGTTGTGTTCCATTTTACCTCAAGCTTCACAAGGAGAGAAAAAATTCGAGGTGTGGTCAGTGAGGACTTGTTTGTGCCACTCAAGGATGGAGTGACTGTCAAGAAGCTCCTAGGTAGCCATGTGTTTCCAACCTAATCCAAAGGAAGTAAAAACAAAGGCCAAATTAGGTGGATACCTATACGACTAACTAGTTTTACAAATTCAGATTGCCAAGACCTGTGCACTTGTTCCTTTTCCGATATAACTATCCACAAATAGGTGCAACTTTTTCATGTTCATAACTTTGAATTTCATCCAAAAAACATGATCTTTGATAGAAGAAACTCAAGTGCAAAGACTTGGGGACTGGAAGGGGATCCAAATTTGTCATGAGAAAACCAATTTTGATAATTGTGGTGCTACTAGATAGGTGGACCAAAAAGATACAAGGCCCAGAATCTCAGAGATAATTTTAGGGGCTAAATTTCCCTCATGGGCTAATTTTCCATGGTTTTTCCAAAAACGAGATTCGCTATTTTAAAAATGATTCGCCCAAATTATATAGGATAAAATTATTTTACCTTAAAAATCACCAAATTTTTATAAAAACTAAATAAAATCCTTAAAAATTTGAATATTTTTACAAAAATATCGCCAATCATTTATAGTTGGCATATGAAGGATTAGTAAGATTCGCCAAGGTTTCTACATTTTAAAATAAATTTCCATCCTTAAAATCATCCCTGGCCCATATTAATCAGACACCATAGAATTCACCCAAGAGGATATTGACTATGAAAACACATACTTGAATTTCAATAGTGAAAAGAGGATAAGAGAGTATAAATATACCAAAGAACATGGCTAAATCATATCATCTCTAGAATTGTAATAGATGGGGGGTCCACAACCCAGTGACTAGGAGTCTGTAACACCACCATCCCATAAGAGACGATTGAACTGAGAGCAATATTGACTACCAAAATAATCCATTATTTTACCACAAAGATACAAAACTAGAACGAAGTATTCATTGGCAAGGGTGGTGAATGAATGGTACATGCTTTGGCGGGTTAGATTCATGCCCTACTTGTACTTCCTGCATGGACTTGGCAATCCAATTGGCATGCAACTTGTCCAGATGATTACTTAGGGGATGGGACATTCATATCTATGTTGATTAATATAAAGGACCCCTCCCCGCTTTTTCCTTGTATTTAGGTTATCTTTGTTATTATTTAACCGATTTTTCTCGCAGAGAATGTGAAACTAGACTAGTGTCTCAATTTTTTTGTTGATATGTCATATTCAAGATAAAATGGAGGATAACCAAGAATTCAACCAAGTGGATTTTGAGACCATATGCTTGATAATAAGAATGGATTCACCAAAAGCTGTGAGTCTGGAAATATGTTGCATGGAAACAAGATTAATCCCTTCATATAGACCATATGATTGCACTTTATTGTTTTTCATTTCCCCTATACTCCATTCAAAAGTGAGAATGATTCTTACCCTATGGATAAAGATATCCCATCCCACACCTACCACCTTGGGATACCCTTTTGAAGATACATGGAAAAAGAGAAGGAAAGAGTCTTTCTCACTTTTCCAGTTCTCAAAGTTTTGAGGGGTCATACAAAGATGCCAAAATGATCTATTGTAGTAAATTGGTTTGACCCTTCTTGTCGAGCTAAGATTAAAGTGATGCCACCAGTCTTCCTCATTAACCTATAGAGTCAAATATATAAAAGGTATTTCTTTGAGACCAAAATTTTCAACAAGAAGATGTATAACTCACATAGATACTTTCTTAGATGTTAGATGGAAATGATAGAATATTAATTTATTCTTGGAGAACCATACATTCGAGCATATGTATATTGGAAGAGTCATCCAAACTCGCTTAAAATTAGATTTCCTTTTGAAAGAGGCCTGATAATATATACCCCAAATTATCAAAAAACCTGTGATAATTTTCTAGCATTTGGATACAATGAACTATTGCCCCCTTGCGTGAAGCCAAACATATTTGGTGAAGTTGCATTCCAGAGAGAGGTGTTGTGGAGTTTCTTTAGTTCCTTTGCATATAGCACATAAGGAGGGCCTATATATTCCTCTTCATAATAGATTTCCAATGCTTAAAACTTTCCCATGTGAAAGGGTCCGACATAACACATTTATCTTTAGGATTTCATCTATTTTCCTAATACTCCCCCACAAATGGGAAATTATCTACTCTAGCTTAAAAATAGACTCTATTTTATTTACACTACTAAAGATATTTTAATTTATGTTTTAAATGTTGATGGAACTAAAATACATTGTTTGATCTCTTTAAAACACTAGTAGACTAGATTTCTTCTTGCATCTCTTAGAATTCTCTCTGATATTGGAATGAACCAAACTATCTAGGTTTGAAGTCCGTGTTTTCTATCCAAAGCATAGTTTTCAATTATAATTATTTGGGGCTAGGATGAAATGTTTTAAATGAATAAGAAATTAACATTCAAATAAACACATAACTACAAAGTTTTTCTCTTTTGAAATGACAATATTTTCATGAAAATAACTCATTTATTTGGTTTTACAATAATACACATGTATGCTTAGCTTTAACCCACTTTTATTTTAATCACACGCTATTTACATGTTCCATGCTAAATTTTTATTTTACTCACATCATTTTTAAACATGGCAGCCACATTAACTGTATAGATTCTATGTAATATTGAGTTTTTCTCGTCTAACCACAAAATTACAATAAAGTAATAGAAACATCAGTTTTATCTACCTACTTCGGATATTGATATTGGGTGTTATATTTGTTATGCAATCCTAGAAACTACAACAACACAACAAACTATTCATATTCTTGATATTGTCCTTCTAGGTTGCGCGATCCTTAATGGTTAAGAGTTCTTGAAAATAAGTTTACTCCAAACACCCTAGAGTTAGATAATTATGTCAAAAGGTGTATATTTTTTGGAGATGGACATATTTAATCATTTTTTAATTATAAATTTCAATCGTATTGTTATCAATTGAAGATGTTGGTGTATTCTTCGTCGTCCTTCCAAATCAATGAATGAAATCTCATGTTTATAACTTTCTTGTATTTTTGAGGGCGTTAGTTAACCTATTTGCTTTTTAACATTTACTTAATATGATTAAAAAATTATTGTGTGACTATCTAATTGCCACGTTCAAATGATTAGCTAACTTAATTCCAACCCTTTCATATTCTTCGTTCCTGACTGCCGTAATGTGAGTTTCGTCCGTTGTAATGCAGTCAGCCGCATGGATTCTAGAAACGCAAATGAAAAAGCCAAAAAAGAATAATTGCACTGTGTCAATTAAGGTTTTCTTTAACTACACGCCGGATCTTTACTACATTGAGAATTTTACCAACCAAAACTTTTTGACATTCACCAATCACGAATCATGAGTTTACGGCTATGCTAGTAACTATAACAACTGAATCAACCAGATTGTTGATAGTTGTTATGAATCTAAAAGGTAATCCAAAGTAAAAATATTTTTTTTTAAAGAATGAGAACATTTTAATTTGAATTCAAACAAAAAAAAATTGACGGGGAATAATTTTGATTTGTTATTTTCTTATAATGCCTATGATTTATGTAGAAAACAATAGAAAAGTGTATCATGGGTTTGTTATGCATTGGAACAAAAATTTGACAGGGAATAATTTTGATTTGTTATTTTCTTGTAATCCCTATGATTTATGTAGAAAGCAATAGAAAAGTGTATCATGGGTTTGTTATGCATTGGAACAGTGTATGTACTTAATCTTGATTCTTCGCAAGGTTGCATTAGTCTACCCATATAGTGGAAATAATTTTTTTTCCATATAGGTTTTTTAAGGTTTTGAATTGTGTCTTAGAAGGGTGATGTTCGTCTCAATTATAAGTTAAAATAATGACTCTTTTGAAACTCAACTAATGTCCAAACAAATTATTCTTCATGGAGCTAAGAGTTTTCTAAGAGTGTCTATTTTAGGATAAGAGAAATATGAGAAGAAATAAGGAAAAAATGTAGGTGGTATTCTCTTAAGTTGCTATAGCATATTTTTCCACTTCATAATATTAATATGCATTTATTGACTTTGATCCCTAAATTTATTGAAGATGCAGACTAATATTCCTTCTGAATCTCTTCAAATCAATTTTCATTAATATGTACACTACTTTTGATCTAGCAACAAGCATATATACTACTTTTCCATTGAAAAGGTGTGAATGCTTTCACAATGCAACAAAAAATATAAATGCGTGTAAAATACATGTTTTTGGGTAGATTTCATGGGTTTTGTAGGTTCTTTACCTCCTATTTCCCATGCATAGCTACCCCAAACATCAGTCCTTGGTATAAATATAACATTAAGGTGATTTTTTTTTTCTACTTAGGGTAGTTAGATTTGATTTTTTGTAATTAGTTAGGGTAGTTAGATTTGATTTTTTGTTTCTACTTTACTCGCAAATTTGTTATTTCTTGTGTGTAGATCAATGAGGTGTATCTTGGAGCATGATCCAGATTATGTTGAGAAGGAAATGAGATATGAACAAAACTATAGTAGAGAACAGATAAATACAGTGAAACCCAACTTCTATAATGAATAACATAATACTATAGAACAAAAACTAGCTAGAATGGTGGTATCTTATCTTTGAAGTGAAAGACACGTCGGCTATGCCTATTCACAATAAGCATTACATCCCACTCCATTGCATGCTCAAATAATCTCCTTCACCTTGATTATAAATGAGAGAGTGAGAGGAGAATAATTCCATGATGCATGTGGAATAAATTGGTCTAAGTTTCCAAAATTCCATAGGCAGGTAAAACACGAGGACTTCCTGGGAGGTCACCCAACCTGATACTACTCTAGCCCAAGCATACTTAACTATGGAATTATGATGTGATTCAGTGCATTAACATTGTAGAGATGTACATAATACCACTAGACAATCATGACCTAATGACAATTGCATTACATTCCCTCTTAATGACAACATCCAAAGGGTGAATACCATAGTTTATCAAAACCACTATCTCAAAAACGTTGATTCAATGGAAAATGTGGATGGCCACAAAGATCCACCTAGATCAATCCTCCCCCATTAGAAAGGAATGGTCCCCATTGCATCAATTTCCCTTGGAAGATGGGGAAACTTTTATTGAATTTGAACCTTGGTTTGAGTTGCATCCCTTAATAAAGTACTTTTCCTACTCATACTTGGCATTATCCTTTTCAAGGATGTCATGGAACTATTGTTGGAGGTGTTGTATATTTTCAACAAATTTGGTTGGATGATCTTCCTTAGTTAGAGTGTGGGTGGAATCTGTTGATGAATATGGAGCGGGCATATATATATCAATGGGGACTAATGGCTAGAACCCCAAGAACACCTAAAAAAGTTCGTGAGATATAGAGCTATGACATGCTATGTTATAGTTATGTTGAAAATATGGAACCTTCTTATGCACCAACACAATTGGGCTTCCACAAGGTGAGGAACTCGATCAAATGTGGCCCTTTTAGATGAGCTCTTGAATTTCACACTTCATTTTCTTATTCTATAGAATGGAATGCATGTATATTGTAAGAGTGGGTAATGGAGCATTGTGAACCATGTAAAGGGAATGCTTGACTTGGTATTGGAAAGGAACCCCCATAGGTGAAAAAATATCTTTTTTCTCCTCTACAATCTTGTCAATCTTCTTATGTTGTATNTTGTTCACCTTCTAACTAGATCATGAGGAAGGAAAACGTTTTCGTCTAAGAGATTAATTTGAGGATTTTTTTTTCCAAGATTAATGAAATGGTAGTAGTCATAACTAACTCTTGTATCCTATAGAGATGAACCCCCATAGTAACAATGATACCATGGGGAAGAGACTCATAAACAATGTAAAGTTTCTACATATATGGTTTTGCTAAAAGATAACATACTTCAAATGGGGTAACATAATATAGTACCACATCTTTCAAGGGATTGATGCCATAGGACACGTGAAACTATTGGTTGATGTGAAGTTCTCATCCCTAGCTCAACTAGCCAATTGTGTATGGTTGGGGGTGTGACATCATCAACAACATCAATCTATTGAAGACCTTAGCCGAGATTAGGTTCCTCTAGCTCCCACTATCAACAATCAAATGTAGTGGGGTACCCTTAACCCACATCTATGAATGGAAGAGGCACTCCCCCTCCTTAAGCTCCTCTAACTCATCTGGTTGGATCTTTGTGGTTGTGATGGTAGCATTAGATTCAATATCGATGATGTTGTATCCCTATTCTAAATTAGAGTTTGATTCAGGGTCTGACTCTATTGGCTTTATTACTCTTCTTGTATTGGTATTTATGTTAATTAGGATTCTTCACATGTTATTATTATTCTATATACTATCACAGATTGACCCTGTTTCAGATTGATAAGCTCCCAACAAAATCCCTTTAAAACTATCGGCCCCTCTGGTAGACTAGAAGGAAATGCAACATGCATAGTGTACTCGCAGTCTCACCCAAGTTAGCTCTATGGGTGGCTGCAATACTCAAGTGTTTACAACCTGAGAATGAGCGAAGATATGCATTTGCGCTCTGTAATCTTTACTCATTCAATCTAACATCTACTTATAACAGTCATTCTACTCATGCATGTGGAATACTGGATCTAACTAGTTAATTCATTCATCTAACATTCATCAATTAATCATCATAGAGACACATACATTCATTCACATAACACAGGTGTTACTGTGGTTCACCCCCTCCTGGGATACATCCACAAAGATCTGGCTCTCAATATTTTATTATGGTTCTTAAATATATCAAACCGGACATGCTTACAATATTATCTCTCACCCTTTTCCACAGGCTCCTCGATCCCTGTGAGGCTAACTAGATCACACCAGGATCCTCAGCCTACGATCTAACCCTCGAGATCGAGTCGCACACTCCTTCCCTAGCTCACCAACTCAATGACTCATGTAGTTATTACAACTCTCTCTTCCTCTATGTATATATGTATATCCCCCCCTGTCTCTCTCTTGTATCGCCTAAGTACTTCTTATTTATATCCTTGGCTCACCAACCATTACAATACATAAAAAAACCCCAACCCTATCATCGTTAGGTCTTCCTTGCATGCACGCCTCGCCTTCTTCTCTTACATGTGTTGCTTTTCCTTCCAGCAGTCCTTTCCTCCTTCCATGCTTCTCCTCCAAAAATAACCTTTCTTCCTGACTCGACCTGCATCCAATAGGCCCCCAACACTGACATGTGGCTCATCCCAAGCCACATAACCTTTGTGGGCTTCTTCAACAGCTCCTACGAGATCTCAAAAATTCTCTGTGAGTTCCTTTGCTTATTTTTTATCCTGCGTGGTCTTTTCTCTGAGTGCGTCCAATACTTGCACTCTGATCTCATTGCTTATCATCTCTACACCCTCTCCCTGAGTCTGTGCCATGTTCTTCTTTGCATCTTCTTCCTACATAATGACCTTTGGTTTCATTTGAGCCTGACACTCCTTCTTTTGTGTCTACGTGACTATGAGTTCTTCCTGCAACTTCTTCATATCCTGTGCTTCTTTGAGGTGCTTAATGACCGACATTGTCTTCTGCCTATGCTTGGGGTCTTGGATAGTTGTTCTTATATTCTCCTCTTCCTGATCCCAATACTAGACCTACTGATCCTCCTCTAGCTTCATACATAGTTGTGCTTCTTTATCGAACAAGTCGACAGCTACGCGAACTTGTCGCTCCATATCCTCTATTTGTGTTGTTGCTTCCTTCTTCCTTTTCTCCTTCACCTTCGGGGGAGTGGTAGGAATGAGTTGTTCCCAGAGGTGCTCGATATCCTTCCTGTATTGATCCATTGTCTACACAATTTGATCAATCTTCTGTGTCGTCATGAGCTCTGTTGTTTATGTGCTCTTTGGAATTTTGTCATAGGATACAAACAATCCCTGATCGAGCCTATCTGCATGTTCTTTCTTGTCTTTGGTCTCAATCATGACCTGCTCGAGAACCAATTCCAACTCTTCTATGTTTTCCTTCATCTGCTGCAGTTTTTTTTCATCTGTGTGTGTGCGCGAATGTACCTCCTGCGTGATGCTGACTTGTAGTTTATACAATTCCTTGGTTGGTATCCACGTCATTACCAACTGTATTTGGGCCAAATATTTCAAGGGTGTCTAAACCACAATTTCATCCATGTGCAACATGTTGGGTGTAACGTGAAACGTCGAGATTGTTTTTGTTGTCGTCTCGATGCTATCCTTCTCGCTCAATCTAACCTTGGCTCCTTTCTGTGGTGCCACGGGGACTACTTCTATTCCTCTGTAGGCCCTCTGTGTTTCTCTGATCTTCTCCAGGAGCTTCTTCATGTCTTCCAGCTCATCCTGAATCCTATCCCTCTTGTGCTGAGATTTGTCAAAATCCTTTGTTGTTCAATAGTGGACCATTTGGGGCACGAGGTCCACATCGTCCTCCGTGATCATATATTCTAGTGGCATTTTGTGCACCTTATATTTCTTGTGTGCATCCCCCATTTATATAATTGTCCTCTCGGTTTGGCCTTGCTCCTGTTGAGTAGCACTTGATGTGGTCCCATGTGCTATCTCAGTTTCTTTTTCATGTTGTTGTGGTGCCTGGGTGTTGTTCTTCTTTCCCTTATGGGCACCTTTCTTGGACATACCCCCTTTCTTCTATTGCATTGGTTTCTAACCTATCCTTGGCTTCTTGGGATTAATTTTGTCTCTCATAGATGTCAGTTCTTGCCCTTCCTCAGCCTCCTTATCCGCGGGCATCTCTTGATTCAAGTATGGAATCCTCTAGTCCTCATGCCAATCATTGATGGCCATTTCTATGTCCTCTTACTTGACGTAGTACCTCAGTTGTATCCATTGGTTCTCAGGATCCTTCCTTTCTTGGATCCACACTATATGCATGGTTGCTTTAAATTTTTCTATACCCTGATATTGTGCGACCACTTCTGGCATAATCTGCCAAGTGTTGGTGATGTTTTCCTATAGGTCGTTGTAATACCCTGCAAACATGCTTGCATTCACACTTTTGTTCTTGGGGTCTGAAGTACTCCCCAATGATAGGTGTTTCACTACATGGAAACGATTGGATCTCTCGGCAAAGTATGTATATTTAGGCTCCCTCCATCTGACCAAGGTGATCAGGATGAGGAGCCACGAATAGTGAATTTTTTTTCCCCAAGTCCTGCACATCCTTACATTATTCTAGGAACATATTTAACAAGTACGGGGCCCATCTAAGAATAGTTCCCTCCACACATTGTGTTGCATCTGTGATGACCCCGACAAGGACTTCCTCCTTGTGGAACTTTCTCAGTAACTTGCACGCAATGATTTTTGTGGCCATCCATGTTGTTGCGTCACTAATGGGATTAATTATGATTCTACATGACCCTCTTTTTGTACCATAGGTATTCTTCATTTCCTCAGTCAGTGTCTTCTCCTTCATCTGGTCATCGAGGAACTGTGCAGGTGTCTCCCCCCGAGGTGGACGTCCTATAATGCATGTAATGATCTCTATGTCTATCTAGACGGACTCTTCCACCCATAGGTATCCTCCATGGGTAAATGCCATCAACTTCTTGAAACATTTGGTTACGTCCCGACCTCTTCCAAAGTGTGATATGTTCAACAGGCCTAGAATCCTAGTTTTCTCTAGTCCAGTTGCCCACTATTTTGATTGGTTAATTAGTTCCTTGAAGTTTCATATACCCATAGTATCCAGGTAAACTTTCTTGGAAAACTCCAGAAACTTGTCCATGTCAGTGACATCATGGTCTTAGTACTGTAGTTTCTCTAGATGTCCTAATAGGTTACCCCCGACACACACCTCTTCCGAAATGCGCGGCAAGATTATGGTTGTGGCAGCCTTCCTGCACAGTGATATTGCTACTGGTTGTTTTCCCTTCTGCTATGGTGGTTGACTCAAGGTTTCGACCTCCATTGTTATCTCTTCTGCATACTCCTCTTCCTAGTCGGTGACATATTCTACTGTGCCCTCCTGTGGTTGTTATGACGTGGTTGTGTGTGACCTTTCTAGCGCAATCATTTCTATCTAGTTCAGGACCATCCCATTAACCCTCGGTGCTTCTTCAGGGATTTCAGAGCATGAAGGATTTCCTGTATCCTGGGTTTTTTGGCTCTATCCTACTTTTGACATATCGATGTCCATGCCCACTAGTGTTTTCTGTTTGATTTCCTCCACCACTAGTGTGGGGCTTCCTAGTGCCATATCGGGTGACAGGATTTCATCCAAGCTGATGAATTCCGAAGGCCGAGGTGGTTGTTGTTCACTTTCATGTGGCTGTTGAGGTGCTCTAAGGTCTTTTGTAGGTCTATCTTGATGCTCTTATCTTGGGTGGTGCCATGGTGGTAAAGGTATTCTCCGTTGACCTTAGTTGTCTGTGTAACTTCTGCAAACTCGCTCTCTTCTCTGTATACTCTGTCGCACTGTGTTTTTTGCAATTTCAAAATAACCCTTTTGATCCTTGCGTGCTTACCTTTTACAGGAATCATGTGAAAACTCTCGGAGACGTTACTCAGCTTGTGTTTTGAATGAATTGGTGCTTTTCACATATTTTCCATTGAATTACCTTGTCGTCGCCAGTTGGTGTGATTGATGCGGTGTCCCATCAATCATTCTTGTCATTCAACTTTGATATTTTTCATCCGTTGGCACTTATTTTTCGTCCCTGTCCTTTCCACCTTTTAGTGATATTGGGTCCTTTCTTCGTTGCAATAGAATTTTTTAGTGTGAGTTCCCATTCTCTTTGTATGGTCCTAACCAATGCATTTTGAGTTTCCCTAGGTGGTGAAGAGATTTATTGTCGTACACCAAGACTAAGTCTCCCTCCTTGAATATTTTCCTCTTGATATATCTATCATGACAAGATTTGTCCCTTGCTTTCTGTACTTCTTGGTGAAACCCTACTAGAATCCTATCTTCCTTTATGATTGTCCGCTGATTTAGCCTTTCCTGTACTGCACCTCACTCTGTCATGTTGGTAATTGTTGCTACACACAGACTAGGTACCAAAAACTCTAATGGAACCACTTCTTCTTTTCCATACACCAATCTGAATGGTGTCTTCCCTGTCAATTTTTTGCATGTGGTCCTATATGCCCACAATACTACTGGTATCTTCAAGTGCCAATCGTCCCTATTAATGTTGCGGATCTTTTTTAGTTCATTATCGATGATTTTGTTAAAGGCTTCCACTGTTCCATTTTCTTGAGGGTGATATGGTGTATTCTTTTGATGATAAACTTCAGACTCCTTAGTCATATCCTTAATAGTGTTGTTAATGAAGTGAGTGCCCTGGTCACTCATCAAAATCCTTAGGAAGCCAAATCTAGTGATCACTTTCTCAAACAAGAAGTGTGTTGTTGTCTTTGTGCTGCAATATTTCATTGGTGTTGCTTCTCCCCATATTGCTAACTACTGTGTCACAGTAATAATGTACCTCACTCCTGACCTTTTTGCTATTGGGTTAATTGGTCCCACAAAATCTATTTCCCATTTTTCAAATACCTGCAAGGTTACTTGTGGTCTCAGGGCCATATCATCCCTTACATTTGGTTTACCAACCCTCTAACATACATCACATTTTTTGAAGTAGTCCTTTGAGTCTCTGTGAACAGTCGACCACCATAGTCCTGCGCACAATATATTATGCATGGTAGCTTTGAAAACATAATGTCCTCTTGCTATTCCCTCATGGGATTCTACTAAAATCCTAGGTATTTCATGTTCTATCACACATCTTCTCAAGATGTTATCTGAACCCATTTTGTATAAGTTTCCTGCAATCAATTGATAGTCTGCAGCCCTGATTACTAGATTTTACTTCTGTACAGTGTTTAATTCCTATGGTGCAGTCCCTGTACTCAAGTACCATATGATGTATGAAAAGTATTCATCAGATATTTGGCCTGAAAATAGTTATGCATCGAGAAATTTGTCCTCTAGATTCATAGGTTCCTCCCCATTAGTGATCCTCGACAGGTGATCAAGTCCTGCATTCAACTTCCCTGGTTTGACTATCACTTCAAAGTCAAATTCCTGGAAAAAAAATAACCATCCAGAAATTATCCCCCCCAACACTGGCTTGTTGACGAGGTATTTGAGAGCTGAGTGGTCCGTTAACATCTTGAAATGTTTTCCCAATAAATAATTCTTGAATTCCTGAAGCGGATAAACCATAGATAATCCTTCTCTTTCGGTGGTATTGTAATTTTACTCTGATTCTAACAGGTTTCTTCTAGCAAATTATATAGGATGGTCCAATTCTCTTTATCTTGACTGCACCAGAATATCTCCAAGTTCTATGGCTTATGCATCTACATGTACATAGAACGTCTTTTCCCAATCTGGGAATACTAGTATTGGTGCAGTTACCATCTTCTCTTTCGAGGTGTCCAATCCGTGTTGGCAACCCTCATTCCACTGAAACTTGTTGTATTTTCTTAGAAATTTATCCATTGGTGCATTGAACTTCTTATACCCCTTTATAAATATCATGTAGTATCCCGTGTGTCCCAATGTTTCTCTTAACTAACAAACTGATTTTGGTGGTGGTAAACTAACAATTATTGCAATCTTGGGAGGATCTACTAGCAAGCCTTGTTTGCATACTATATGGCCTAATAGTATCCCAAAAGGTGTTTCAAATATGCAATTCTTGATATTTAATGATATCTGACACTTACTATATCTTTCTAACATCAGCCTCAACACCCCTACATGGTATTTTAACAAACTATAGACTGTCCAATCATCCAAATATACCTCTAGAAATTGGTGGATGAATTCTTTAAATGCAACTATGACTACTTTGGAAAATATTTTTGGTGCATTCTTCAGTCCAAACGATATGATTGTATACCCATAGGATCCCCATTCCATGGAAAAAGTGGTCTTGTATATGTCTTCCGGTGCAATCTTGATCTGATGGTATCATAAGAATCTGTCAGTGAATGAATAATCTTCCTGACCTCCTACGTTATCCAACACCTCATTTGTGAAAGCAGTAAGGAATGGGTAATGTAGGCATGCATCATTTAGGTTCCTCAGATCGAAACATATTTTTACCCCACCTTGTTTCTTCTCCTGAACTACCATTGGGATTGCCCATTTAGATTCCTCTACAGGTTCTATGATTCCATCCTCCAATATCCTATAGATTTCGACTTTGACTTTTTCCTTATATATAGGGTTTAGTCTGTATGGTCATTGTCTGATCGGTCTTGCCTCATCTCTGAGAGGTATCTTCATTTGGCCTAGCTCTCCTGCTATGCCTTTCATTTCTGTGAATGTTTTTGTGAACATGTCGTTGTACTTGCGCAGTAACTTTGTTATACTTTCCACTGTTTTCTCATCCCAATAGTCTCTAATGTTGGCCATTTTGGGGTTTTCAACTGTCCCATTGTTGACTTCCTTCACCTTGATTGGTGAAAAAATTAATTATGATTGCATAGGTGGACCTTCCACTTCTCTTTCTCCTTCAACTTCCTCAATTTGAATATCTCATGGGTCATCTTCATCTGGTGCTTCTTCATGCACGTGGTAGCATGACAATAGTTCTTTTACTATCTCTATATTTTGTTGTTGTTCTTCTGTTATGAAACTTTTGGTTCTTTAATGAATATCAGCCCTTTGATTTGTTTAAGTTATGCATCTATGTTGGGGTTCTCATGCTCAAATGAGAAAGTGACTGTAAAGTTCTGTTGCAATACTGTCTAGTTTGTAGTTCCACTGTACAATTATTGGTCTCTATACCAGTTTGTTGGGATGCCTTATAATGTGTTAACAATATGATGAGGCCAGTCCTTTGGTGGTGCCATTTTCCATAACATTCTTCACTTATCCAAGTGTTCTTCTAGTGCCCCTTGTCCGTCATATTTCTACAGTTGGTTGCTTCCTTGTTCTACACCAAACCTAATGCGTAGTAACCGCTTACATTGGTACCAGTCTTTAACTATTTCTTTGTGCGCACCCCACCATCTTGCAGGTGTTTCCTTGAGTGCTATATCCAGTGCTAAGAGCCTATGATTTTATAACACTTGATATTCATACCGTATTAATAATTCTTCTAGGTCATTCACCTCGTGGAAGCTGGGAGGTTCCCTTATCTCCATACCTACCGATATTACTATGCGGTCTATTCTTGCGCATATTCTTGTGGAGACTTTGTGTAACCTCTGTTGCCAATTTTTTAAGCCCATATTCGAGTCTGACACACACGAGGTGACTATTCTCCAACTTAGTACCACATCTTCAGTCGGGTACACATAATATTATTCTCATGTGGTTGTTCTATACAACTAGTTAATTTCCTCCATCTCAGAGAAAGTAGTTTCTACAAACCTTTCCCCTTCCGATGGGTCCAATGGTGCAATGGATTTGTGTTCTTCTGACGTGAATGTCATCTTCCTCGCTTTTAAGTTGATTATGGCTTGATTATAAAACAACCAATTCAAGCCAATAAATGTTGGATAATGTGTTGTGCCATCCACTATCTCGATTACTTCGAAGTCAACTTTATTATGTGCTCCATCCATATCTATTGTCACTCCTTTTAGTCTTCCAATTGGTAGAACTCTGTGTTGATTTTCTATTTTCAGCTGAACATGTGAATATTCTAATGTGGGTTATCCCATACATTTCCATGTCTTCTTAGGTAATACATTTACTTTAGATCCTAAATCCAATATAATATCTCCCATGTTGAAATCTCCAATGTTGGCGTTTAGTCTGAATTCCCTATTTGTTCTCCTTCTTGTATGCAGATGATTAATTGTTTTATGTTCTAGCTTTCCTTCTTCCTCTATGATACATATTTATAGCATATTTTGTAATACTTTAGTATAGGATGGATCATTTAGTAGTATAACATAGGATTGAAAAAAACCCTTAATCATACTTACTTGTCCCAGTGGTTTTGTTTCTTCAGTGTGATCCAACGATGAAGGAATGTCATACACTTGTACTTCCTTATTATACTGCACAGTCAATGTTGATGCAATTTATGGCTTCATAAATTCTTATTTAGCTTGCTTGAATATCTCCTTTTTGTTTGGCGCATCAAATTGATTCTTTGGTTCAACATTCTTTTTCACCCATTGGTGTTGTGTTGGCTCTTGTCTTAGTGTGTCGTTTCCTGTTTTAGCACCTCCCTGTGTAACTATGTTGATGTTTCTTCCTTCATCTCTCACTTTTGCTAAAATCCACTAAACATTCTGATTGTTCTGATTTCTCTTCTCTTGGATCTTCCCTAATACTTTTAGACATTCTTTTGTGTCATGATCTGATGCGCGGAAATACATACAGGTCACTAGTGGAAGTGGACATTCTCTTGCATAGTGTCCTAGTTGTTGATAATTGTGGCATACCACTGGTACTCTTCCTCTTCCAAATCCTCCTCTTTATCTTCCTCCGCCTCTGTAGCCAGCTCGATCCTCTCATGGTGCATTATATTGAGGCGCATGTTTATACTGTGTGATATTATAGTGTGGTTGTGCGGTGTTGTACTGTAGTTGTGTAGTGTTATATTGTTGTTGTGCAGTGTTACACGTGGCTGGTACTTGGTTAAACTATGGTGTGGCTTGCTAGGTCATTATTTCCTCTTACACCATGTATGCATTTGATGTTCTTTCCCTCATGAGGTCCATGGTTCTGCAATCTTTATCATCATCACCTACTAACTTGTAAAAGTTGCAATAAGAGCTCTTCAATACTATCTGGTACCTATGCATCATTGGGTAGTGGTATGGATCATGACCTTGTTTCTTATAGATCTTACACCATAGTCCTCCTATTGGAAATGGGTTTGGCATTCCTTCTGCCATGTACTGTGTGAATGTTGGAAATTCATTCTTATGGTGTCCTTCTGTCCTACATGTGGTACACCAAACGACTTCTCTTTTGTCCTTACCTTTGTTCTTGCTTAGCTAGAATGTTAAGTTATTCAGATCGTCCTTTAGCTCCTTTATGGCTGGATCTGTCTTTTGATATTGGTTCTCTTCCAATTGTAGAGAAGCCTGTAGAGCCTCTGCCTATGTCTGAAAATTCTGTTGTCGCAATGGATATTTCAAGTGTGGTAGTAATGAATTTACGAACATTGCATATCTTGCATATCTGTCATGACATATTTTATCTTTCCCTTCAATCGTTTGAATCTCTGGTCAATCTCCCATACAGATTCTCTTGGATTTTGTATAACCTCTATCATATCGTTCATATATTGATCCACTGAACTAGGTTTCTGGAAATCATTTATCAACAACTTCTTGATATCTCTGATCATTCTGGTTGTCCCTGACAGACTGTCCACAGCTAAACTCATGTACCAATACAATGCGTGATATCTTAACATGATATCTAACTGTGCAATTTTAGTGTCCTCACCTGTGATCTGTTTCTCTTCCCATATATTTTCACAGATAAATAGGTGCTTCCTCGGTTCCTCCGACACCTCTACATTGAATTCTGGTAACTTGATGGTGGGATCATATCCTGCCATCCTGAATGATGAACTACTACCTCCATGTGGTGTAGATACTTGACTAATTCTTCATGAACTAGATCCCCCAGTTCTTGTTCCTTGTGTATATGTACTTCATGTTGTCTTCCTTCTCTCAAAATTCAGTTGTCTAAATGGTGGTCTTCTTCTTGGTTTATTAGTTGCACATGGGTTAATTGGTTCCACACTGACACTGATATGGATAGGAGTGTTTCCTTCTATTTTCAATCTTGGAACTCTCTTCTTCCTCTCATATGTCACGTGCATGATTTCTTCAATATTATCCATAATCCAAACATCCTCTACCTCCTCTTCATCACTTTCCAATCCTTCCCTCACAGCTATGACTCTCTTATTGGTGTTCACCTTATATTGGTAGGGTACTTAATTGTGTGTCTTTTGAGATTTTTCCATGATCCGCTTGATCTGGTCTTCATCCATCATAATTTGGTCCATGTCCTCCTCCTTCTTTCCTTTAACCACTTCTCCCGCCACTTATCCTTCACCTATCAATGCTTCCCCCCTTCCCCCATGCACATAGGGAAGTTTAGTTTTTTTGACTCCATTGTCATTACACCTTTGTTATATAGTAATATCTTAATGGAAGTGTATAACGATCTGATGTACCTACCTCGAGGTCCCTTCAAGAAATATTTTTTAGCTACATCGTATGACTTTGTTGTATCTATTGAAAATTTTGTGATAAATCCTACAACAATGTTGTCTAACTAGAAATCTACTGCACGCGTAAAATTATTATAAACTTGTTGTAACTATGTGATATCTTCAGGATTCCACTCTAGTTGTTTGATCCAATTTTTAGGATGGTTTCTTTTCAATATTTTTATCCACTTATGCAATACATGCGGGAAATCATAGAAAAAGACTTGATGCAAGTCACTGAATGCGTACTTGTCCAAATATTTGTGCAGTGTTAACCTCAGATTTTTGTTATCTTTCTGTGCAAACTCTAGCTCCTTTGTCTTCAACCATCTCTTTATCTCTTCCTTCGTTGGATTCCACGGTCTCAAAATTTCCTTTTAGATTCTCATTCTCTCAACAACTTGTTGTCCAATACGACATTCTTTTGACGCATATTCCACAAATCTCACATACTCAGTCCCATTTGCTTCCAAACAACCCACATCATAACCATTTGTTGGCTTTCTTACTCTTCTTATATTGGTATCTATCTTACTTAGGATTCTTCATGGGTTATTCTGATTCTATCTACTACCATAGTTTGACCCTGGTTCAGATTTATAATCTCCCAACAAAATCCCTTTAAAACTATCGGCCCCTCTGGTAGACCAGAAGGAAACACAACACAAAGAGTGTATTAGATAGTCTCGCCCGAGATAGATCTACGGTTGGTTGAAATACTCAGGTGTTTGCAACCTGAGAATGATAAGAGATATGTGGTTGTGCTTTCTAACCTTTATTCATTTAGTATAACATCTACTTATAACAATAATTCTACTCATGCATGTGGAATACTAGATCTAACTAGTTAATTCATTCATCTAACATTCAAAAATTATTTAGCATAGAGACGCATACATTCATTCACATAAAACATGTGTTACCATGGTTCACCCCCTCCTAGGATACATCCAAAACTCTTAATCCTTTATTATGGTTCAGAAATATATCACGCCACATGGTTTTACAATCTTAGCTCTCACCCTTTTCCATAAGATCCTCGATCCCTGTGAATCTGACTAGATCACACAAGGATCCTTAGCTTATGATCTAACCCTTAGGATCGAGTCGCTCAATCCTTCCCTAGATCACCAACTCAATGGCTTGTACAGTTCTTAAAAATATCTCTTCCTCTATGTATATATGTATATCCCCCCCCCCTGTCTTTGTCATGTATCACCTAAGCACTACGTATTTATATCCTTGGCTCACCATCCATTACAATACATTGCAAAAACCCTATCCCTGGCATCTTTAGGTGTTGCTTGCATGTGCGCCTCTCCTGCTTCTCTTACACGTGGTTCTTTTCCTTCCAGATGTCCTTTCCTCCTTGCATGATTCTCCTCCAAAAATAGCCTTTCTTTCTGAGTCAGCCTGCATCCAACAAACTCCTTTTCTTTAAGCTCGACAAAAATGATTGTTTCAAGCGATGTTCATCAATGTTGTTCCAGGGAATTTTGTGGAACTCATACCACTTTCGAGTGTCCTTATTCTTCTTCCCATTATCATTCTTTGACTTTGGATTGGATTGGATGTCTTGAGGTTGGTATACCTTTCTTTTCCCCTTGTTCTGTGAGTTATGGCCACCTTTAACATACTTTTGTTGTTGCATATTTTCATACCTAAAATCCCACTTATTCTGTTGCTTAAATTTCTACTTGATTTTGATAACATATTGATAAGCAACTCCCAATGACGATATGTACAAGAAATCCATCTCTATTTGTATGTACCTATGTATTCGACTATGGTACTTCACAACCAAGTGTATCTCATAATATTTAATACCCATATTTGAGCATAGTGTATGGAAGATGTTGGTATACTCTAGCACTTTTTGGTCTCTATCCTTCTACAAAGGCATCCATCTCATATACTAGTCATCATAGCTTCCAACATGGTATTACTCCTTCTTGAGGGCATACAAAAAGGTTTCTTACATGGAGTCTCTCCTGAATGTTGTATATATGTACATGGTGTGCCTCTCTCAATAACATTCCCACCAAGATTTTACATGGGGAATAGATTTAAGGAGCATGAAGGTGATTGTTTTCCATCATAATTTTTTTGGATAGAGTAATAACCTTCTAGTAGATTCAACCATTTCTCTAGAGCATCTACTTCTATTTGTCCTTCTAAGAAGGGGATATCAAAATTAACTTGTACCTTGAAGGGTGTCACACCTACGAAATGGCTTCATGTTGAAAATTCATCGACCTCCAACAATAGTCGTTGAAGGATTTGAGAAAAAAATTCCATCATCTCGTTCCTCTATCACACGAGGAATTCATTGATCAATGTATTGAAAGGATCTCCTGGTATATCATCTCTCTTTTCTTCTTCCATGGGAGGTCATTTGGGCTGGTGAGATCAGTTGTCCCCAAGTGAAACTATCTCAAGACCAAAATCTCTATACCCTAACCTCATTGAGGAAATTCCACAAGAAATAATAAGGAGCAGACTGCTTTGATATCATTGATCCATATTATGTTGAGAAATAAATGAGATACAAACAAAACTATAGAAAATAATAAAGAAATGAATTGAAACCCAACTTCTATTAATGAACAACAAAATATTGTAGAACAAAAACTAGCTAGAATAGTGGTAGATTATCTTTGAAGAGAAAGACATGTCGACTATGCTCATTCACAATAAGCATTACATCACACTCCATTGCATGCTCAAAGGACCTCTTTCACCTTGATTATATATGACATAGTCAGAGGAGAATAATGCCCATGATGCATGTGAGATAAATTCGTTTAAGTTTACAAAATACCATAGGCTTTTAAGACACTAGAACTTCTTGGGAGGTCATCGATCCCAATACTACTCTAGCCTAAAAGAAGTTAACTACAAAGTTCTAATGGGATCCAATGAATTAACATTGTAGGCATGTACATAAAACCACTAGAAAATAATTACGTGATGGATGTAATTAACAAATGGAGATGGAATTGCATTACATTACCACTTAATGACAACATCAAAAGGGTGCATATCATGGTTTATCAAAACCATAAGCTCAAAAAAATTGATTAAGTGAAAAAGGTGGATGGCCTCTGAGATCCACCTGAATCATAAGGAGAGACTGGAGGATATACCTTTCAATGGGGATCTTATTCAACATTCATTAGTTTGGGTGAGTAGTTCCTAATTACCTGGTAGTTACATGAATGCTCATTTTTTCTACTATAGGATTGTGTTATTTTCCTCCTTGTTTCCATTCAATTGTAAGCCCAAGCCTCGTCATAGGATAGAAAATTATGTAATAGAATTGGTGACTCAGCTAGGGATAACTCAGTGAGTTAGTATCCTTAGGGTTGTGTTCATTGCTTGTAGGATTTTAGCACTTCATCTGTTTCTATTTTTAGTTTTTTGAGTCCTTTTCAGACCTATAGGAATAGGTTCACGGTTCTGGTTCATCCATATTTTATTTTATTTTTGGAAAAACTGAACTATATACACTAGTTTCCTATTAAAAACCTTTGTACATACACTCCTTTATCAAGCAAGAAATAATAGCATGCATATGATAGTTGTTGAAGAAACAATAGTGTATGCATCATGAAAGTGGGTTTTCCACCTTCTATCATTATTTTGACCCTATTATTTCTTTTTTGGTTTCTTTTTCAGATTCATGTGTTCTTATGAGAGGTCTTAACTAATGTCTGAAGTTGGTTGAAGTCCCTTTTTGTTTTTGTAACTAAAGAAAAAAAATTCCCTTCTAGGTTTCTTTGGTTTCTTTTCTTATTGCAAAGTTGAAAGAGAAGTGTTATTCGTAGGTTTCTTGGTTTCTTCATTGTTTTTTGCATTCATACCTTAAAAATCAAATGTTCTTAACATAGGTTCATTTCTCTTCCTTTTTTCCTTCTTATTTCAGAAGGAAAAAGATAAAGATTTTATTATTTAGGTTTATTTATCATTTTGGTTGCTTTATTTCTTTAATAGAAAAAATAAAGGATAATATGCTTCTTTGTAGGTCTCTTTCTTTTTGTTTTGATGTTTTGCATTCATTATTTGAAAAGAAAAATGGCGCCAACCCCCTACCCTCGAGCCGAGATCCACACAGGATCGATCTCCTTCGAATCCGCAGAACTAAATTAGTTCTTTCGGGCCCTCACTAGAACCCCACAAATTCGATCCAAAGGGCCTTCACGAAAACTCCACCGGCACAAGAAATGCACCAGGTGTGAGTCTTCACCTCCACGTGACCACCATATATGACCACGACCTTTTCCGAAAAAGGATTTTGGGTTTCGCGACTTCGGGGGTTTCAACACCAAGATCCTCGACTCCTTGTTATCGGAAGTGCTGAAAAGTCGAACCCCGAAATGCTGAAATGTGTGACCGCAACCCCACTCCAAAGATATGTCACATTTCGCGACTTCGAGGTTTTCAACTCAAAGTTCCTCGACTCCTTGTCCTCAGTGATGCTTAGCTTCCCTCGGCAACAAGCTGCTCACCAGGACCTTCTTAACACACACAGGCCCGAAGAGTTACAAACTCTTCCAACTCCCCTCAGGAGCTACCCACAGTAAACTCCTTCGGCGATCTCCCCTTCGGAATTTGGGAAATCGTGATTCAGAAATTCACGGTTCGCATGAGCACGGTGCGCAAACAACTCCAAACCCCGAACCCCAACAGTCAACAGTCAACCCTTTCGTGTATCGGGGATTCCCCCTATCGGGAAATCGAGAATGGCGATGTTATGTTTCACTGCCCTTTTCAATCCCCAAACCCCGAACTCCGAATTGATGCCACCTGTCTCCCACTATGTCTTGTGGTCCCACACTACCACATAACTCTTCCACTCGTGCGATCGGGGATTGCGGGATCACGTTTTCAACTGTCGCGAGTCCTTTGCCTTGGAAAATCCCAAATGCCGAAACCCCGATGACGCCTGTCAACACCCACGCTATCACTGTGGGACCCGTCGCAATTCGGGACTTTGCTGGTCCTTTGTGGTCCCTTAAACTTTGGAAACGCCGAAGTGTCGAATCCTGAATCCCTGGGATCTCGCGACACCTGTCCCGTTTCTGACCAACGGCTCCCGTCAACTCGAAAAATCGCGATTCGCGATTTGGAAAGTCACAAAACACTTACCTCGCCAAACGTCGAACAATGAACCCCGATGGGCTGAGATCTGATGGCCAGTTCTCTCCTGCGCCTTTGGACAACTCCTGCGCAACTCTTTCCCGATCGGACGGTCAGCAGGATCTCGTGATTCTCCTCCACAAACTTTGACCGTCGGTTCTCTTCTTTGAAAAATCTCCTCCACTTCAAAGTGATTCCATTTTAAATCCTTCCTGGGTCTACTCCAATGCGTTCTCCACGGAACTATCCCTCCTGATCTTTTATTCTCTGACTCCTTCAGAGACCTTAGTGTGCACACCGCTTGTGCTTATCCTCAACAACTCTCAGAACATTCGGTTTCTCAGACTCTATGCACGCTCTGAAATAGATTTCCTGTCAACCTGTACTCAGACTCAAGTCTGAGACTTCGACCCTAGCCTGCACATCTCCTGCACGGCTATAATTCAACCCAATTAAATTCCTGGGCATATGAGAATAAGAGTTCAACGGTGAGCCTCATCAACGCACTCTATGCGGAGGAATTCGACTGCACTCTATGCAGGAATCTCCCGGCTCAACAGAGAAACAATTGAAACTTATCCTCCTCTCTCCCAGACATCAATAAACCTCTGAAATCACATGCACAGCATATTCGAAAGTAAATGCATACATGGAAAACAAACACTCATGAACACATAAGCACATACACAGAGAAAAACAACACCGGTCATGAAATTGAGTCAAAAGCTCTTCTTATTAATCCAATCTGTACATGAGGGCTC
>JASDQU010103365.1:456315-477899 GCA_032191745.1 Picea mariana | reverse complement strand
ATTAAATTGATAGTTTGTTGACTAGTCTGAATTATATATTATACAAGTGTAATGATTTTGATAACAATCTCTTTGTAATATTTAATTTAAAACATTTTTGTTTGCTATCATATTAAATATTAAATTGATAGTTTGTTGACTAGTCTGAATTATATATTATACAAGTGTAATGATTTTGATAACAATCTCTTTGTAATATTTAATGTTCAGTTTTATTTGGTAGGTATTTATAAGTTGAAAATTAATGTATTTTTGAAAGATAATTTAAAACATTTTTGTTTGCTATCATATTAAATTTAAATTGATTGTTTGTTGACTAGTCTGAATCATATATTATACAAGTGTAATGATTTTGATAATAATCTCTTTGTAATATTTAATATTCAGTTTTATTTGGTAGGTATTTATAAGCTCGAAATTAATGTATTTTTACAATAGTGGATGGTATTTTTATTAAAATTTATGTGTTTAGATTAGTATGATTTATATTAAATTGATTTTTTGTTGACTAGTCTGAATCATGTATTATATATGTGTAATGATTTTGATAAGAATTTTTTTATAATTTTTCATGTTTAGTTTTATTTGGTAGGTATTTATAAATTGGAAATTAATGTATTTTTATAATAGTGGATGGTATTTTTATTAATATTTATGTKTTTAGATTAGTGTGTTTTATTTATGAAGATGAAAAAAAAAATATTAATATTGAATTAATTAAATGMGTAACAATATTGACAATAATCAAGTAAACTAGTAATTTGAACAAATTAATTTAGACATATATTATTATTAGATAAATGATATCCGTAGTTTAAACATTTTAAAAATTTACATTTTTTATATTTTTAAAAATAATAGAAAGAAAAACCAACAATTTTAACTTAAAATCTTGCAAGAATTATTTAAAATTGATGAAATTACATACATCAATTATTAACATTACACAATATTATCGTAATAAAGATATTAAAGAGTAATGAGTCCATTTCTATATTAAAAAAATAAATTGTATCAATTTAATATTAAAAATTTGACAAAGATTACATAACCAAATTTCTATAATGAAAAACCACAATATATCAACATTTTAGCGTTCCTAATAATAATAAAAAAAATATCAACGTAAAACAATATTGCTTATTATAGTAAATCCTAATATTACAGCAAAGTACATAACAAGTGTTTATAGATTCCCAATTCACATTGATGGTAGCAATGGTGACATTTTGTTTCAAGCTCCAATGTTAACCGAGTAAGTTAAGTTTTCTTCCCAAACCTCGTACTAGTTAAGTCCTCGAGCATAGAGTCTTCACAAGGTTGCATTAGTCTACTCGTATAGTGGAAGTAATTTATTTTTCCATATGGTTTTATAGTTTTCTTAAGGTTTTGAATTATTTCATTTTTGTTAAATAATTCATTTTGTTAGTTTTGATTGTGACCTCGAATAATGATGTTTGTCTCACATTGTGGTGAGTGGCTTGCATATGTTGTATTGGTGTCTTCATCCTGGTCTAGTCCTAGTGGTTGACGTGATTAGAGTGTCAAGAAGATGGTTTTCCATGTGTGTCCACTAATGAGATCCATCTCTTTCACACATTAAATGGTTGTACTAACTTTCCCATCTGTCTTGTTGATGCTTGCACATCATTTATATATGAGGTCACTGTCAATGATTGGCCTAGATCTTTTACTTATTTCTCATCCCAAATCTTATACTAAAATATAGTGCTATTAAATTTTTTTATCTTTATAATTTTTTTATCTTTATGCAAGTGATCCTTCTTTCTCATCCAAGTCTTACTAAATTTTAGTCTTATTAATTTTTTTATCTTTATGTATGTATCTTTATAATTTTTTTATCATTATGCAAGTGATCCTTCTTTCTCATCCAAGTCTTACTAAATTTTAGTCATATTTTTTTTTTTTTATCTTTATGCATGTAGCTTCAACCCCTTTCTCGTTGTGGTGATTCAGGGCTCCCAAGAGAAATATTGTTAGGTTTAGGAGCACAAAACATAAAAGGCCCATGTTCTCTTCAAAGAAATCGTCATACTCTTAAACTATATCAAAAACATGGTGCATGAAGGCGTAATTATAATAGCGAGTGGAACCCATGTCGTCTATTGCTAATGTTGAAGTCATAGATTTTTTGGAATGCTTTGGGATTAGGAGTTATCAATACTATGTGATGTAGGTTGAATCATAGTTAGATTTGATTAAATCCAATAGTATTTCCAATCCCTAAAGACTAAGAAAATTTTGTCTTCAAGAAATCAAATTCCAAGGATTCAAACAGAAGTTTCGACAACTCCGTTGATTAGAAAAGTTACAATTTCATTGACAATTATGTTTTTTTAATGATGTCATTTTTTATTGGTTAATTGAGGGTGTTGTTTAGTTGTTTTATAAAATGGTTTTTTTTTCGTCGAAATTCAGTGATATAAATTTATACGAATCATGATTTTTTGTTATTCAAAATCTATTTTTGAATATAAAAATGGATTCACCATGCTGAAAAAACCCCGGGACACTCGAATTATACAGAAATAATCATTCAAATCTACAAATCTAACAAATCTTTGTTAGATTTCAAGCAAATGTCCCTGGAAAAAAACCATCATTTCATAAAATCTTTAACCTACAACATTAATTGAGTGCCTAAGGTCTCAAACCCCTCCCTTATCTCGGCTTGCCCACCACACCTTTTGCGATGGAGTTTTTCTTAGGCATCGTGAATTGTTTCTTGGCTATGAAAGACAATATTGTTGTAGCCTTTGTCGAAGGGAGACTACATGGCTTAGGGTTTATTGAAGTGGAAATCTTAGTGTTCTCAGGATTTCTCGAGTATTTATGCATGTACCTATCCATTTGGGTTTCTCAAGTATTTATTCATATACCTTTCCAACTTCTATCTCATTCCACCTCTACCAATGTTGCTTATAGTGTTTCCATTTCAAGCCTAGAACTTGGGTAATTATAGGAATTTTTAACTTGAAGGACATTTTTCTCCAATGATTCATTTTTGATTCATTTTAGGATAAAGGGTTTTGCAACATCATAATCATGGGACTTTCTTTCATTCAAAATTTACTTTAAAAAAACTTAAACCATTGATTATTATTTGTTTATTATATTTTTCTTTAAGTTTTAATATGAATACCTATCAATGGTTTGCTTGGAAAAAGAAAGCCCCACTATAACTTATTGTTCTTAGGGTAACCGTAGGTTATTATAGTAGGCTAAGGGAGGGCTTTGGCTTCTTGTCCAAGTTTTACAATGCTCACACTATAGTTTTATGTATTTTTAGATAATTTTATTCCATTTTTAGAATGGAAAATGGTTGGAACTATTATCATTTTATTTAGATATTTTTCATTTGATTTGGATTATTTCTTATTATATGAAAGCATTTTATTTGTTTTTTTAACCATGTGTATTATCAACTCTATATTTTTTTTAACATATATTGGGAAATATTTATATTAAGAGGAGGGGTTGAAGCTATGACTTACAATAAGTATTACAATATCAAATTGTTTATTCCAGAGATGTTGTTCTATATGTCATATATTTTCCTTTAAAAGTATTACATTAAAAAATTGATTATGGTTAACTAGAATCAAAATGAGAGCATCAGACATGTTAAAAAACAAAAAAAGAATATTATTTCTTAGAGATGCAGACTAAGATCTAGATTATTATAATCCTCATCGTGAGGTTCTTTGAAAATAGTGAGCAAGTGGGTATGCCTCTATTGAAAGTTGATCTGGTTGGCTGGTACCAATTGGATTTGCATCCATACTGGTTTATAAGAGGAAGACATTGAAGGGGGTTCTGACTGGGACTTTGTTGGGTCTAGACCTTGTTGGCTATGTATATGCATAACTATCTCCTCTAAATCATCCGATTGAGTCCTCTGTTCTATTTACATTCCCATTATGATGTCAACCTTATGATTTAGGTTGTGTTCCATTTTACCTCAAACTTCGCAAGGACAGAAAAAATTCGATGTGTGGTCGGTGAGGACTTGTTTGTGCCACTCAAGGATGAGTGACTGTCAAGAAGCTCCTAGGTAGCCATGTGTTTCCAACCTAATCCAAAGGAAGTAAAAACAGAGGCCAAATTAGGTGGATACCTATACGACTAACTAGTTTTACACATTCAGATTGCCAAGACCTGTGCACTTGTTCCTTTTCTGATATAACTATCCACAAATAGGTGCAACTTTTTCATGCTCATAACTTTGAATTTCATCCAAAAAACATGATCTATGATAGAAGAAACTAGAGTACAGAGACTTGGGGACTGGAAGGGGATCCAAATTTGTCATGAGAAAACCAATTTTGATAATTGTGGTGCTACTAGATAGGTGGACCAAAAAGATACAAGGCCCAGAATCAGTCATAGATAATTTTAGGGGCTAAATTTCCCTCATGGGCTAATTTTCCATGGTTTTTCCAAAAACGAGATTTGCTATTTTAAAAATGATTCACCCAAATTATATAGGATAAAATTATTTTACCTTAAAAATTGCCAAATTTTTATAAAAACCTATATAAAATCCTTAAAAATTTGAATATTTTTACAAAAATATCGCCAATCATTTATAGTTGGCATATGAAGGATTAGTAAGATTCGCCAAGGTTTCTACATTTTAAAATAAATTTCCATCCCTAAAATCATCCCTGGCCCAGATTAATCAGACACCATAGAATTCACCCAAGAGGATATTGACTATGAAAACACATACTGGAATTTCAATAGTGAAAAGAGGATAAGACAATATAAATATACCAAAGAACATGGCTAAATCATATCAGCTCTAGACTTGAAATAGATGGGGGGGTCCACAACCCAATGACTAAGAGTCTGTAACACCACCATCCCATAAGAGACGATTGAGCCGAGAGCAAGATTGACTACCAAAATAATCCATTATTTGACCACAAAGATACAAAACTAGAACAGGGTTTTCATTAGCAAGGGTGGTGAATGAATGGTACATGCTTTGGGGGCTCAGATTCATGTCCTACTTGTACTTGCTGCATGGACTTGGCAATCCAATCGTCATGCAACTTGTGGAGATGATTACTTAGAGGATGGGACATTCATATCTATGTTGATTAATATAAAGGACCCCTCCCCCCTTTTCCCTTGTAGTTAGGTTATCTTTGTTATTATCTAACCCATTGTTCTCGCAGAGAATGTGAAACCATACTAGTGTCTCAATTTTTTTGTTGATATGTCATATTCAAGATAAAATGGAGGATAACCGAGAATTCAACCGAGTGGATTTTGTGACCATATGCTTGATAATAAGAATGGAGTCACCAAGAACTTTGAGTCTGGAAATATGTTGCATGGAAACAAGATTAATTCCTTCATATAGACCATATGATTCCACTTTATTGTTTTTCATTTCCCCTATAGTCCATTCAAAAGTGAGAATGATTCTTACCCTAGGGATAAAGAGATCCCATCCCACACCTACCACCCTAGGATACCCTTTTGAAGATACATGGAAAAAGAGAAGGAAAGAGTCTTTCTCACTTTTCCAGTTCTCAAAGTTTTGAGGGGTCATACAAAGATGCCAAAATGATCTATTGCAGTAAATTGGTTTGACCCTTCTTGTCCTGCTAAGATTGAAGTGATGCCACCAGTCTTCCTCATTAACCTCTAGAGTCAAATATAAAGTTATTCCTTTGACACCAAAATTTTCAACAAGAAGATGTATAGCTCGTGCATAGATACTTTCTTAGATGTTGGATGGAAATGATAGAATATTGCTTTATTCTTGGACAACCATACATTCGAGCATATGTATATTGGAAGAGCCATCTAAAGTCCCTTAAAATTAGATTTCCTTTTGAAAGAGGCTTGATAATATATACCCCAAATTATCAAAAAACCTGTGATATTTTCTGGCATTAGGATACAATGAACTATTACCCCCCTTGCGTGAAGCCAAACATATTTGGTGAAGTTCATTCCAGAGAGAGGTGTTGTGGAGTTTCTTTAGTTCCTTTGCATATGGCACATAAGGAGGGCCTATATATTCCTCTTCATAATAGATTTCCAATGGTTAAAACTTTCCCATGTGAAAGGGTCCGACATAACACATTTATCTTTAGGATTTCATCTATGTTCCAGATACTCCCCCACAAATGGGAAATTATCTACTCTAGCTTAAAAATAGACTCTATTTTATTTACACTACTAAAGATATTTTAATTTATGTTTTAAATGTTGATTACTATTATAGATAATTCTTTGATTATTATTTGATAATAGATAATAATCAAACAAATGATAGATAATTCTTTGATTATTATTATTTTGAAATGAGATGCAAAATGAAAAAAAATAATAATTAATTAACATCACCAAATGATTTCATGAAAATGAGAAACCAACCAAGATATTATTTGATGAAGTATTGAACACATTATTCAAAATAGTCAAACTTGCTAATGAGCAAAAGAATGAACACATAATCATAATTTAAATGAAAATAAACATTTGATAAAAATTAACGTTTTTGTTTAAATTGAGATTTTTATGCTCGTTTATAACTTTTGACATATACTCTTGTAATAAATGTCTCATACTAAAGTGAATGTATTAAGTTTGTCTCAAAGCAAGCCAAGGAATGGAACTAATTGAAAAGGTTGATTTTGTAGCTCATTATAATTATCAAGATTCTAATAGGGGCCCTTTAAATTTTGTAAAAATATAGGGGGAGTTGTTGGGGCCCAACACGGTGCAATCTTGATCTAATGGTATCATAAGAATCTATCGGTGAATGAATAAGCTTCCTGTCCTCCTACGTTATCCAACACCTCATTTGTGAAAGCAGTAAGGAATGGGTAATGTAGGCATGCATCATTTAGGTTCCTCAGATCGAAACATATTTTTATCCCAACTTGTTTCTTCTCCTGAACTACCATCGGGATTACCCATTCAGATTCCTCTACAGGTTCTATGATTCCATTCTCCAATATCCTATTGATTTTAACTTTGAATTTTTCCTTATATATAGGGTTTAGTCTGTATGGTCATTGTCTGATCGGTCTTGCCTCATCTCTGAGAGGTATCTTCATTTGGCCTAGCTCTCCTGCTATGCCTTTCATTTCTGTGAATGTTTTTGGGAACATGTCGTTGTACTCGCACAATAAATCTGTTATACTTTCCACTATTTTCTCATCCCAATAGTCTCTAATGTTGGCCATTTTGGGGTTTTCAACTATCCCATTGTTGACTTCCTTCACCTTGATTGGTGAAAAAATTAATTATGATTGCATAGGTGGACCTTCCACTTCTCTTTCTCCTTCAACTTCCTCAATCTGAATATATCGCGGGTCATCTTCATCTGGTACTTCTTCATGCATGTGGTAGCATGACAATAGTTCTTTTACTGTCTCTATATTTTGTTGTTGTTCTTCTGTTATGAAACTTTAGGTTCTTTAATGAATATCACCCCTTTGATTTGTTTAAGTTATGCATCTATGTTGGGGTTCTCATGCTCAAATGAGAAAGTGACTGTAAAGTTCTATTGCAATACTGTCTAGTTTGTAGTTCCTCTGTACAATTCCTGGTCTGTATACCAGTTTGTTGGGATTCCTTATAATGTGTGAACAATATGATGAGGCCAGTCCTTTGGTGGTGTCATTTTCCATAGCGTTCTTCACTTATCCAAGTGTTCTTCTAGTGCCCCTTGTCCGTCATATTTCTGTAGTTGGTTGCTTCCTTGTTCTACACCAAACCTAATGCATAGTAATCACTTACATTGGTACCAGTCTTTAATTGTTTCTTTGTGCGCACCCCACCATCTTGTAGGTGTTTCCTTGAGTGCTATATCCAGTTCTAAGAGCCTATGATTTTATAACACTTCATATTCGTACCATGTTAAGAATTCTTCTAGGTCATTCACCCCATGGAAGCTGGGAGGTTCCCTTATCTCTGTACCTACCGATATTACTACGCAGTCTATTCTTGCGCATATTCTTGTGGAGACTTCGTGTAACCTCTGTTGCCAATTTTCTAAGCCCATATCTGAGTCTGACACACATGAGGTGATTATTCTCCAACTTAGTACCACATCTTCAGTTGGGTACACATAATATTCTTCTCACATAGTTGTTCTATACAACTGGTTAATTTCCTCCATCTCAAAGAAAGTAGTTTCTACAAACCTTTCCCCTTCCGATGGGTCCAATGGTGCAATGGATTTGTATTCTTCTGACGTGAATGTCATCTTCCTCACTTTTAAGTTCATTATGGCCTGGTTATAAAACAACCAATCCAAGCCAATAAATGTTTGATAATGTGTTGTTCCATCCACTATCTCGATTACTTCAAAGTCAAATTTATTCTGTGCTCCATCCATATCTATTGTCACTCCTTTTAGTCTTCCAATTGGTAGAACTCTGTGTTGATTTTCTATTTTCAGTTGAACATGTGAATATTCTAATGTGGGTTATCCCATACATTGCCATGTATTCTTAGGTAATACATTTAATTCAGATCCTAAATCCAATATAATATCTCCCATGTTGAAATCTCCATTGTTGGCGTTTAGTCTAAATTCCCTATTTGTTCTCCTTCTTGTATGCAGATGATTAATTGTTTTATGTTCTAGCTTTCCTTCTTCCTCTATGCTACATCTTTATAGCATATTTTGTAATACTTTAGTAGAGGATGGATCATTTAGTAGTATAAAACAGGATTGAAAAAAACCCTTAATCATACTTGTCCCAGTGGTTGTGTTTCTTTAGTGTGATCCAATGATGAAGGCATGTCATATGCTGGTACTTCCTTATTATACTGCACAGTCAATGCTGCTGCAATTTATGGCTTTGTAAATTCTTATTTATCTTGCTTGAATATCTCATTTTTGTTTAGCTCATCAAATTGATTCTTTGGTTCAACATTCTTTTTCACCCATTGGTATTGTCTTGGCTCTTGTCTTAGTGCGTCGTTTCCTATTTTAGCACCTCCCTTTGTAACTATGTTGATGTTTATTCCTTCATCTCTCACTTTTCCTAAAATCCACTGAACATTCTGATTGTTCGGATTTCTCTTCTCTTGGATCTTCCCTAATACTGTCAAACATTCTTTTGTGTCATGATGTGATGCATGAAAATACATACAGGTCACTGGTGGAAGTGGACATTCTCTTGCATAGCGTCCTAGTTGTTGATAATTGTGGCATACCACTGGTACTCTTCCTCTTCCAAAGCCTCCTCTTTCTCTTCGTCTACCTCTGTAGCGATTTCGATCCTCTCATGGTCATTATATTGAGGCGCATGTTAATACTGCATGATATTATAGTGTGGTTGTGCGATATTGTATTGTAGTTGTGCAGTTTTATATTGTTGTTGCGTAGTGTTATACGTGGCTGGTACTTGGTTAAACTGTGGTGCGTCTTGCTAGGTCATTATTTCCTCTTGCACCATGTATGCATTTGATGTTCTTTCCCTCATGAGGTCCATGGTTCTACAATCTTTATCATCATGGCCTACTAACTTGCAAAAGTTGCAATAAGAGCTCTTAAATACTATCTGGTACTTCTGCATCATTGGGCAGTGGTATGGATCATGACCTTGTTTCTTACATATCTTACACCATAGTCCTCCTATTGGAAATGGGTTTGGCATTCCTTCTGCCATGTACTGCGTGAATGTTGGAAATTCATTCTTATGGTGTCCTTCTATCCTACATGTGGTACACCAAATGACTTCTCTTTTGTCCTTACCTTTGTTCTTGCTTAGCTGGAATGTTAAGTTATTCAGATCCTCCTTTAGCTCCTTTATGGATGGATCTGTCTTTTGATATTGGTTCTCTTCCTGTTGTAGGGATGCCTGTAGAGCCTCAGCCTATGTCTGAAACTTCTATTTTCGTAATTGATATTTCAAGTGTGGTAGTAGTGAATTTACAAACATATGCATATCTTTCATATCTGTCATGACATATTTTATCTTTCCCTTCAATCGTTTGAATATCTGGTCAATCTCCCATACAAATTCTCCTGGTTTTTGTATAACCTCTATCATATCATTCATATATTGATCCACTGAACTAGGTTTCTGGAAATCATTTATCAACAACTTCTTGATATCTCTGATCATTCAGGTTGTCCCTGACAGACTGTCCACAACTAAACTCACGTATCAATACAATGAACGATATCTTAGCATGATATCTAACTGTGAAATTTTAGTGTCCTCATCTATGATCCATTTCTCTTCCCATATATTTTCACAGATAAATAGGTTCTTCCTCGGTTCCTCTGACACCTCTACATTGAATTCTGGTAACTTGATGGTGGGATCATTTCCTGCCATCCTGAATGATGAACTACTACCTCCATGTGGTGTAGATACTTGGTTAATTCTTCATGAACTAGCTCCCCCAGTTCTTGTTCCTTGTGTATATTTACTTCCTATTGTCTTCCTTCTCCCGAAATGCAGTTGTCTAAATGGTGGTGTTCTTCTTGGTGTATTAGTCGCACATGGGTTAATGGGTTCCACACTTACATTGATATGGATAGGATTGTTTCCTTCTATTTTCGCTCTTGGAACTCTCTTCTTCCTCTCATATGTCACGTGCATGATTTCCTCAATATTATCCACAATCCAAACATCCTCTACCTCCTCTTCATCACTTTCCAATCCTTCCCTTCCAGCTATGATGCTCTTATTGGTGTTCACCTTATATTGGTAGGGTACTTAATTGTGTGTCTTTCGAGATTTTTCCATGATCTGCTTGATCTGGTCTTTGTCCATCATAATTGGGTCCAAGTCCTCCTCCTTCTTTCCTTTAACCACTTCTGTCATTTATCCTTCTCCTATCAGTGCTTCCCCCCTTCCCCTATGCACACAGGGAAGTTTAGTTTTTTGACTCCATTGTCATTACACCTTTGTTATATAGTAATATCTTAATGGAAGTGTATAACGATCTGATGTACCTACCTCGAGGTCCCTTCAAGAAATATTTTTCATCTACATTGTATGACTTTGTTGTATCTATTGAAAATTTTGTGATAAATCCTGCAACAATGTTGTCTAGCTAGAAATCTACTGCACGCGTAAATTTATTATCAACTTGTTGTAAATGCGTGATCTCTTCAGGATTCCACTCTAGTTGTTTGATCCAATTTTTAGGATGGTTTATTTTCAATATTTTTATCCACTCCTACAATACATGCGGGAAATCACAGAAAAAGACTTGATGCAAGTCACTGAATACGTACTTGTTCAAATATTTCCGTGGTGTTAACTTCAGATTTTTGTTATATTTCTGCACAATCTCTATCTCCTTTGTCTTCAACCATCTCTTTATCTCTTCCTTCGTTGGATTCCACAGTCTCAAAATTCCCTTTTAGATTCTCATTCTCTCAACAACTTGTTGTCCAATATGACATTCTTTTGATGCATATTCCACAAATATCACATACTCAGTCCCATTTGCTTCCAAACAACCCACATCAGAACCATTTGTTGGCTTTCTTACTCTTCTTATATTGGTATTTATCTTACTTAGGATTCTTCATGGGTTATTCTGATTCTATCTACTACCATAGTTTGACCCTGGTTCAGATTTATAATCTCCCAACAAAAGCCCTTTAAAACTATCGGCCCCTCTGGTAGACCAGAAGGAAACACAACACAAAGAGTGTACTGCATAGTCTCGCCCGAGATAGCTCTATGGTTGGTTGAAATACTCAGGTGTTTGCAACCTGCAAATGAGAAGAGATATGTGGTTGTGCTCTCTAACCTTTATTCATTCAGTATAACATCTACTTATAACAATAATTCTACTCATGCATGTGGAATACTAGATCTAACTAGTTAATTCATTCATCTAACATTCAAAAATTAATTAGCATAGAGATGTATACATTCATTCACATAACACAGTGTTACCATGGTTCACCCCCTCCTAGGATACATCCAAAAAGATTTGGCTCTTAATCCTTTATTATGGTTCAGAAATGTATCACGCCACATGGTTTTACAATCTTAGCTCTCACCCTTTTCCACAGGATCCTCGATCCCTCTGAGTCTCACTAGATCACACTAGGATCCTCAGCCTATGATCTAACTCTTGGGATCGAGTTGCTCACTCCTTCCCTAGCTCACCAACTCAATGGCTTGTACAATTCTTAAAAATATCTCTTCCTCTATGTATATATGTATATCCCCCCCCCTGTCTTTGTCATGTATCTCCTAAGAACTACTTATTTATATCCTTGGCTCACCATCCATTACAATACATTACAAAAACCCTATCCCTAGCATCTTTAGGTGTTGCTTGCATGTTCACCTCTCCTGCTTCTCTTACACGTGGTTCTTTTCCTTCCAGATGTCCTTTTCTCCTTGCATGATTCTCCTCCAAAAATAGCCTTTCTTCCTGAATCAATCTGTATCCAACAAACTCCTTTTCTTTAAGCTCGACAAAAATGATTGTTTCAAGCGATGTTCATCAATGTTGTTCCAGGGAATTTTTTGGAACTCATACCACTTCTGAGTGTCCTTATTCTTCTTCCCATTACCCTTCTTTGACTTTGGATTGTATTGGATTACTTGAGGTTGGTATACCTTTCTTTGTCCCTTGTTCTGTGAGTTATGGTCACCTTTAACATACTTTTGTTGTTGCATATTTTCATACCTAAAATCCCACTTATTCTGTTGCTTAAATTTCTACTTGATTTTGATAACAAGAAATCCATCTCTGTTTGTATGTACCTATGTATTCCACTATGGTACTTCACAACCAAGTTTCTCTCATAAAATTTAATACCCATATTTGAGCATAGTGTATGGAAGATGTTGGTATACTCTAGCACTTTTTGGTCTCTATCCTTCTACAAAGGCATCCATCTCATATACTGGTCATCATAGCTTCCAGCATGGAATTACTCCTTCTCAAGGGCATACAAAAAGGTTTCTTATGTGGAGTCTCTCCTGAATGTTTAATATATGTACATGGTGTCCTCTCCCAATAACATTCCCACCAATATTTTACATGGGGAATAGATTTAGGGAGCATGAAGGTGATTATTTTCCATCATAATTTTTTTGGATAGAGTAATAACCTTCTAGTAGATTCAACCATTTCTCTAGTGCATCTACTTCTATTTGTCCTTCTAAGAAGGGGATATCAAAATTAACTTGTACCTTGAAGGGTGTCACACCTACGAAATGGCTTCATGTTGAAAATTCATCGGCCTCAAACAATAGTCGTTGAAGGATTTGAGAAAAAAATTCCATCATCTCGTTCCTCTATCACATGAGGAATTCATTTATCAATGTATTGAAAGGATCTCCTGGTATATCATCTCTCTTTTCTTCTTCCATGGGAGGTCATTTGGGCTGGTGAGATTAGTTGTCCCCAAGTGAAACTATCTCAAGACCAAACTCTCTATACCCTAACCTCATTGAGGAAATTCCACAAGAAATAACAAGGAGAAGACTGCTTTGATATCATTGATCCATATTATGTTGAGAAATAAATTAGATACAAACAAAACTATAGAAAATAATAAAGAAATAAATTGAAACCCAACTTCTATTAATGAACAAAAAAATATTGTAGAACAAAAACTAGCTAGAATAGTCGTAGATTATCTTTGAAGACAAAGACATCTTGACTATGCTCATTCACAATAAGCATTACATCACACTCCATTGCATGCTCAAAGGACCTCTTTCACCTTGATTATATATGATAGAGTCAGAGGAGAATAATGCCCATGATGCATGTGAGATAAATTCGTTTAAGTTTATAAAATACCATAGGCTTTTAAGACACTAGAACTTCTCGGGAGGTCATCGATCCCAATACTACTCTAGCCTAAAAGAAGTTAACTACAAAGTTCTGATGGGATCCAATGAATTAACATTGTAGGCATGTACATAAAACCACTAGAACATAATTACGTGATGGATGTAATTAACAAATGGAGATGGAATTGCATTACATTACCACTTAATGACAACATCAAAAGGGTGCATATCATGGTTTATCAAAACCATAAGCTCAAAAAAATTGATTAAGTGAAAATGGTGGATGGCCTCTGAGATCCACCTGGATCATAAGGAGAGACTGGAGGATATACCTTTCAATGGGGATCTTATTCAACCTTCATTAGTTTGGGTGAGTAGTTCCTAATTACCTGGTAGTTACATGAATGCTCATTTTTTCTACTATAGGATTGTGTTATTTTCCTCCTTGTTTCCATTCAATTGTAAGCCCAAACCTTGTCATAGGATAGAAAATTATGTAATAGAATTGGTGACTCGACTGGGGATAACTCAATGAGTTAATATCCTTAGGGTTGTGTTCATTGATTGTAGGGTTTTAGCACTTCATATGTTTCTATTTTTAGTTTTTTGAGTCCTTTTCAGACCTATAGGGATAGGTTCAGGGTTCTGGTTGATCCATATTTTATTTTATTTTTGGAAAAACTGAACTATATACACTAGTTTCCTAATAAAAACCTTTGTACATACACTCCTTTATCAAGCAAGCAATAATAGCATGCATATGATAGTTGTTGAAGAAACAATAGTGTATGCATCATGAAAGTGGGTTTTCCACCTTCTATCATTATTTTGATGCTATTATTTCTTTTTTGGTTTCTTTTTCAAATTCATGTGTTCTTGTGAGAGGTCTTAACTAATGCTTGAAGTTGGTTGAAGTCCCTTTTTGTTTTTGTAACTAAAGAAAAAAAAATCCCTTCTAGGCTTCTTTGGTTTATTTTCTTATTGCAAAGTTGAAAGAGAAGTGTTATTCATAGGTTTCTTGGTTTCTTCATTGTTGTTTGCATTCATAACTTAAAAATCAAATGTTCTTAACCTAGGTTCATTTCTCTTCCTTTTTTCCTTCTTATTTTACAAGGAAAAAGATAAAGATTTTATTGTTTAGGTTTATTTATCATTTTGGTTGCTTTATTTCTTTAATAGCAAAAATAAAGGATAATATGCTTCTTTGTATGTCTCTTTATTTTTGTTTTGATGTTTTGCATTCATTATTTAAAAATAAAAATGATGTCGACCCCCTTCCCTTGGGCCGAGATCCGCACGGGATCGATCTCCTTCGAATCCGCAGAACTGAATTAGTTCTTTCGGACCCTCACTAGAACCCCACAAATTCGATCCACAGGTCCTTCACAAAAACTCCACCGGCACAAGAAATGCACCAGGCATCTTCACCTCCACACGACCACCAGATATGACCATGACCTTTTATGAAAAGGGATTTTGGATTTTGCGACTTTGGGGGTTTCAACACCAAGATCCCCGGTTCCTTGTCATCAGAAGTGTCGAAAAGCCAAACCCCGAAATGATGAAATGTGTGACTGCAGCCCCACTCCAAAGATACGTCACATTTCATGACTTCGAGGGTTTTCAACTCAAAGTGCCTCGACTCCTTGTCCTCAGGATTTTCGAAATGCTGAACCCCAAAAGGGTTGGCAAGTGACAAGCTCTCTGCTTGGATCCTGTCCACGTGACCCTATCCCATGACCCGGTTCTATTCCTTTGAATGTTTTTGGGTTTTCATGTTTCAGGATTTCGCGATTTTGGCTGCAACAGTTCTTGACCCTTCGAACTCTCGGGTCCCATAATGCCTAAATATTGAATCCCAAAATGCCTAAATTCCACTTCAAAGGGAGATCAATGGCTGTGAGCCTCCCCTGATCCGACGACTTACGTTCCTTTTGGATTTCATGGGCTAAGAGTCCTGACTCTTTCTCTTTGTATCTCCTGGTAGCTGAAATGTCGAAATCTTCTTTCGGGGATTTCCCCGAAACCTTGACCACTTGTCACATGTCCTCCTGTGGATGGTCACGATGCTTTAGGGATTTTGTGAGTTGGGACTTTTTGTCTCATGACTCCTTCTCTTTGAACTCTTGGTATCTGAAACCCCGATGGCTTTTGGATTTCTACCACATGTCCTCTCAATGATGGATGGTCCTGATCTTTTCAAGACTTTGACAAGTCCTTCCCTTTGCATATACAAGTGTTAAACCTCATGCACCTTCTCCTGGATCCGATGGCTATCGACTCCCTGCGCTAGATCTAACGACCCAGATCTTTTCTTCTGCGCTCTCTCCTCCTGCTTCCTAGACACGAAACTCAATGGCCCAGATCATTTCTACAGTGCCTAAATCAATGACATTTGTGCTCTCCTGAGCTCACGCTTCTTCCTTCCCCTCAGAATATTTCTTGTTCCAAAAAGGCCTTGGCCTTTGTATTTGCTGCAAACCCTGTATCCTCGGCTCCTGCCTGTACTCTAAGGACACTGTCCCTCCTGAGCTTCTGAACTTGAGAAAAGTTCACTCTGAGTGCACTCCTTGTGCTATTCCTTCTGAGCTTAATAACTTCAGACAATTTCTTATTCACACACTCCTTGTGCTACTGAGTTTTTCAAATAACTCAATTCAAAGTATTTCTTGCAAAGAAATGCTTCACACCCTCCTAGCGTTCTTCTGCTCAATGCACACCTTGCAGAGCCTTTCTTCACAAAGTGTTCAGTAACTCTGTAAGTGCCTTCTTCTTGACACTTCCCTTTCCTTAGAACTCAAAATAGAGTTCCCTGGTGCACTCTATGCACTCGCTCGATGCCCTCTTGGCAGAGAACTATATAACCTTCAGTGGTTCTATCTTCCTTGAACTCGAAATAGAGTTCCTCCTGTGCACTCTATGCACACACTCAATGCCCTCCTGGCAGAGCTTTGAAAAAACCCTTAGTGATTCTATTTTCTTTGTGCCTTTCTTTGCACATTCTTCACCTCCAAGGTGTTTAGAAACCTTGAGGCTTCCTCCTAAGTCTAAGACTTCCTCTGGTGTGCCCTCCTGGCATGTCTTTGTCTGAAATTCCATAGAATTCAGAAGTGCACTTGTTGGACTGGCTTATAGAACCTGCAACATTCTGTCATGCAACCTCTTGCATGAAGCCTCAAAGAACCCAAACCTAGAATCAAAGAACTCATAGATAGGAAAATCTATCTATCCCTGTAAATGCATACCTAACATACATCTACAACATATCATCAACACATAAAAATCTTCATCAAAAAACATAGAATAACATGTAGGAAAAACTGCTCTGATTGTATTAATCAAGAATGAATGATTACAATGTGTTTGAGCTCGGACTGTAACAATGTCTCGGCTCTTCTCTCTTCTCCCTATTCTCTCTTCTCTTCTCTATCGACTAATTCTACTAACTAACTCTACAGACTAACTCTCCAGATACAAAGAGGATCATTTTACAAAAGGGGGCTCCTCGAGCGCTTCTCTCCATCCTCACCAACTCTCATTAATTTACATTCAATTACATTGAATGGGCCATCTAATTCGAATTGGATCTAGATCCCCATCAACACATCAGCCATTAAAGGCAACACTAACTACAGCCTGCTCAAAGTCACGGCTTGGCTCTTCAGCCTTACACTCATTTAATACATTTTCAAAATTTGAAAACGAGAGGGCTGCTTCTCTCTCCTTCCATTGAATGCACGCTGGGTGTGCTGGCACTTGATGACGTGGAGTGATGCTCCTGCATCAAAAAAGTTCTTAGTATAAGAATTTATCTTTTGTTATATTTTTTCATTTAGAATTTTTGCATCCTAATCGAATTTATGTTTTGGCTTATTTGAAGTGGTTTTTATTCTTGTAACGTAAGTCTTAATTGTGTTTCCATACTTGAAAAGAAAATAAAAATTACATCTTAGGTTTGCAATTTTCATTGGAAGTTGTTCATGATTATGATTTCACATTTAAGAATAATTGCTTTTATTAAAATGTCATTGTTCTTATCAATTAAATTTTGTAAGAGTCCAAAAACCAACATCACTTGCACTTCCATGCCCTTTGAGTAAATAGTAGATAACTAAAATGAATGTTTAACTTAAAGATAACTAGACTTTTGTTTGTTTGAGTATGCACACAGTTTTGATCCAAAAGTATCTCTATAAATAGACTTTTTTTCTTCAAGGAAAATGCAAGATAGTATAGGTATTAGGGCCTTGGAATAGGTTAGATATTAAAATCCTCAAGGCCATCAAGATACAAATTAGAGTTAATTAAAGAGTGAAAAATAAATAGTAGCAAGGAGTGCTTGTTGAGAAATCTCCTCTAACACGTGAATTAGCACAAGGTTACGTTAGAGTAAGGGTGATATCCCTTCCTTTTCTTACTTTTGCTCCCATTGGATTGCTATGTATACGAGGGTTTCCTAAGTACCATTGTCCATCTTCGTGTCAGTGCTTTTGGAAGCTTTAGGATTTGATAAACTGCCCATATATGTAGTCTCGGCCTATGATTGTTCTTCCTAGTCATCAATTGTGAATTGGTAAACTTAATGGCCTTTCCTAGAATTTCGCATAGGTGATTTTTAGGGGAAATACTCATGGTACCTGATACAAATGCTTAATCACTTCCTCTCCTCATTTGGAGGTTTTTCATCCTATTGAGGATGGTTTCATTTTAGGTGAACATAATGATCAACTTACCATAACTATCTCTCACTCTTTTGTTGATTGATCTCAAGCCTTAACAAACCTTTACTAGTCTCTCGAAGATCCTTTGATCATATTTTCATTTCTTTGGACACAAGAACTAATCCACCTGGGTAGAAATTTGGAAAAGTAATTTGTGTCTATTGATTTATTCTAGGTGTTTTATAGTTGGCCTTAGGTTCTATCTATCTCACCAATTTTGGATTGTTGATTCTAGGTGTTTGAACTATAACTCCAATGATCAACAAAGGTTGATTCCATTTATCCTAAAATCATGGAGCCACCTCTTAGAAGCCATGGGCTCAATATTGTTGGTTCTTTAGAGTAAATCTGTGAGACTGTGTCAAACATAGAAAATCATACAAGGGAATAACCTATGCATATGATTGTCATGGTCAACATTATCAAGGATACCAAGAAAGGGAACCCTTCCCAATGGAATTCTTTTGATTTTCCTTTCTTTGGAAATTTTGGTGCCCCCTTGATGGCCCCCTTAAACATTCCTGGATTCGTTGTAGGACTATCGGTTTGGTTGTGGACCACTATGAATGTCATGAATGATCCTAATGCTTCTAAGATAATCACCTTATGTCATGGTAATCAATTTGATGTTGATCCTTTATATTCTTCATCAGTTAAATATACTCCTCTTGATTTTACCTCATCTCGTGAAAATCTAGCTACTAGTAGACAAAAATCTGAAAGGTATATAAAGAGGAAGAATAAGAATAAGAAGCAAAGACAAAGGGAATAGTCACCAATGACTGCAATTCATGTTGGATANNNNGGGGGGGGGGGTGCAATTAAAGTCACTACACATATTACTAGAGCTAAGAAGCCAACCATTGCAATTCATGTTGTGGGAAAGAAACTAGCCATTGCAAGTCATGCTAGGGAAAAGGATCTAGTCACCACAAGTCATACTCGAAATAATAAAACAACCATCACAAGTCATGTTGGGGGAAATCTAGTATCCACTGCAAGTCATGTTGGGGGAATTGATGCTACTAAGAAATTTAGATGACTAATCTGCAATCTTGATTTCCCTTGTAAATTTTTCAAGGGAGATCACCTTAAACACATGTTCCCTATTATTCTATAAGTAGAAAGGGTGGGGACCTTGTATGAAGGCCATTCTAATCCTAAGTCACCTTTGGTTTCCCAACAACCTATTCAACCATTGGTAAATGAAGAGGTTAAGCGAATGTGATCTTCGACTGATCTCTCTCTTATTTTGGAGGTTGATGTGTCTATTGACCATGTTTTTTTACAACCTATTCAACTGGTGGTTGATGATGTAGTAAAGTTGATGTAATTTTTGGATGATCCCACTCTTCTCTTGGAGAGTGGTGAGTCTACCAAAGTGATTGCACCAATGAAATATTTGGTCAATCCTACTCTTCGTTTGGAGAGTGATGTTTCTACCACGAATGTATTCAACATTTTCAGTTGAGAACCTTTTGAATAAGGGGGCATTCCACTAATTTGAGCATGCACCCTCCAAGTCCCAGGATGGTTTCCTTTGACTAGAGTTATCTTGTTGAGCATCTCCTTCCTTCTTCTGTAGATTTCCAAATAAGGGTTGAATTTAATTCAACAAACACTTATAGGCCTATTGTAGATGAAGGAGCCTCTATAAGCATTTTATCCTCTTCGTCTTGGAAATATTTGGTTTCTCCCAAGCTTGTGTGATCACCCAGTGAGTTTTTGTCTTTTGATAGAATACCTAGTGAACATTTGGGGATTATTCCTTAGTTTCCTATCACATTAGGTGGGAACACTTTCATAGTCGATATGATAGTGGTACAAGGCCCATTAGAATTTAATATGATTCTTGGGTACATGATAATGTATATTTTATGAATGATGTGGTGTCTACGCTCTTTCAAGTGATGCATTTTCCTCATAATGGAATAATTTTCACTATTGATCATCTTCCATATGATAATCACCATGCTAATTCGAATTTTGTTGAGGCTACCCCTTTGTATGTTCCTATTACTCGAGTGGACTCTACCCCGCCACATGTGAATTCTGTGGCACTATATCCTTGGTGTTGGATAAATTTTGAGAAGGACACTTTATGCTCATGTTTTCCTTCTCGATGCAGAGAAGGACACTTTATGCTCATGTTTTCCTTCTCGATGCAAGGTCTCAACCATTGATCATTTGATTTATCCAATGGTGGCACAAGATCCTTTTATTCCCCCTATTGGTCTGAGGGACTATGATTTTCCTCTTTATTCATATCTCACCATTTATGGGACCTCATTCCTTGGTACTTGTGAGTCTTTGCTCATAGAATTTGCCATCTCTGATCAAGATATCCATCATTATATGGAATATGGTTAGTTAACATTTCCTTTCTAGGATGTGAATCTTCCTAGTTCACATTATTTATCGGATGTTGAATTTCCTTCGAATGAGGTTATCCTTGAAGAAATGACTATGGATGGTAGAATATGGGAAGACATGCATCACATATTGTTCTTTCTTCCCAAGCTCTAAACTTTATATGTTGACTATCGAATAAACCTTATCCTAGCAATGGGCTCTACATAAAAAAGTATTATGGATAAGATACACGGATATATGGCTCTTTGTACCATTTGTTGGATAGTTGGCTTAGGTTGATGGACAATTGGTTTGGATCGTTGGTTTCCATTGATGTCAACATTTGGATAGTGATTTCAACCCTTGGCAAATTTCGGTAGGGGATTCTGGTAGCACAAAGGTATGGGTAAGAGACCTGATTTTTTTTTAGGTATAAATGCGTGAAGATTGGTGAATATGAAGGTAAGACTATAATGGATGGATAGTACGTGTCATGCAATTTTTTTTGATATGTGGTATGTCACATAGTTCCTCATGGTTAGTGAGATATGGCTTTGTGAAGTTTAAAAACCCTTTAGAGTAATCTAGAAGACCCTAGAAGGTCAACCATAAGTCAAATATTCTAGAAATCTTCTAGAGAGTCTTTAAGAAGATTCCTAGTTAAGGTGACTGAAAAGATAAATTATTTAAGTAATAAAGTGGTTGAAACAAGAAAGTAGTG
>JASDQU010103365.1:445454-456295 GCA_032191745.1 Picea mariana | reverse complement strand
AAAAGATAAATTATTTAAATAATAAAGTGGTCAAAGTGGTTGAAAAGATAAATTATTTAAGTAATAAAGTGGTTGAAACAAGAAAGTAGTGAAGAGTAAAGAAGTTATGATTTGACTAATTAAACAATTGTTAGTTGCAACAAAAAATGGTGAGTTTATTAATTATGGGTAAAGTAGTTGTAATAAAAGGTTGAATAGTCAAAGTGGTTGAACAAGAAATAAATTAAATAATCAAGTGGTTTAAACAATTAGTTAAGAAAAAATAAGTTAGGTGTTGACTAATTAAGGAAAGTTAGTTGCAACAAGAAAGTGGGTTAGCCCTACAAGATAGAGAAAGGGGTAACACAGTTACAAGGAAACTTCTAGAGGAAGGAACCTGGAAAAGTATAAATAAGAGAGAAAGGGACTCCTATTAGCACCTACCTACCTATTGAACATTATTAAATATCTATATTGTGAAAGGTTATTTCCAAGTATACATTGATGAATCTAAGAAAGCATAGGTTTGAAGCAAATAAGCTCTGAAGGAACAAAAGTTTCCTAGACAGAGGAAGTGAAGGAAATAATAATTCATAGGTTATCCACAATCCGTAATCACAGATAAGTGTGGACATCCATAGGACATAGTGTAATAAAGCATGGATACCCACGATTTGTAGAAAGGGAAAGCACAGATCTGTAGAAAGGGAAAGAAGAAATATGCTTGTTCGAGGTTGTAGGATTTGAGGAGAGATTGCAGGTATGTTTTTCATAGATAATATACAACAAGGATATTAAAGAGTTAAATTTTTGTTCATGGTTGTGTTTTTATATTGTATCTTAGTGGTGTTGTGGAGAATGATTGAGGAATTAATTGATGTGTTTTGGTATATTCCCTCTTGGATGTATAGTATCTGTTGTAGAGTATGATTTGAGGAAGATCTATTAAGGCACATTGTCGGTGCACTTATCTTGGTTTTATTGACATATCTTGTGGTGAACTGTGAGAGTAATTTGTTAGTAGTCTTGGTATATGATTGGTTTATGAGTGGTACTTGCTTGAGGCTACATAATAGTGCGTTTGTGGGACATGGTTTGATATATTACTAGAGGCCTCTTGTAGGTAATATTTTTGAATGTTTTGGTATATAGTTGAGGTACATGGATGAGACATATAGTTGATGAGTTGGCTCATAAATGAGGTACATGGTATGGTGATGTTGATGAGGCATAGTTTGGTATAGTTGATATACATGTCTTGGCATATCATTAGAAGCACATCTTGGTCTTGGTATATTTTCGTGATGAGTTGTTGTGACTGGTTAAGGTTGATTCACTTTATGTTGATATTGCGGATATGATTAAGAATTGTCTTATTGGTTGATCTATTTGATTAGATATTGTTTGGTGCATGGTTGATGCATTTGTTCTAGTACAGGTTGGTATTTAGTTGTGATAGGTAAATTATTTGTAGAGACATGTGTGGGTAATGGTAGTGATTGTGAGTAGTATTGGTTGATGCACATTTTTGGTGATATTGTGGATATGGTTGAGTGGTTAATGATATTATAGTGACAGGTGTTGAAGATTAAAAAACTTCAATGAAGTTTTGCCCACAAAGTGTTGCTAAAAGCCTATTATTATAAAAATTAAATAATACTAGTAGGTGGGACCCCCTTAAACTATGAAAGGTCAGATCTCTTCATTTTTTATGTTATGATGATGTGTGACACAACTTACATGGTTGATGAGATCTTGTTGTTATTGGTCATGATTTGAGCTTATGAAGTGTCGATTCCTTATGTTACTACAACCTATGTTATTTATTAATATCATTGCTATCTGTTCTTATCACACCTGCACAACAAACATGTTAGTGAAATTACATGAAGGGCAATTTTGAGAAAGGAAAAAATACCATAAAAAATGCAAAGAAAAGGGATCCAATTTTGCAATACTACATGCGAACAATTAGAAGGAAATGAGAAACAATTGAAAAAGGGAATAATTTGAATCTATCCTATAAACTATACTACATGCATGAAAGACTTAACGATTATTGTTAAAATCCTAGCTAACAAGTGAATGGATATCCAATTTTGATTGAGTTATATGGTTAATAAGCATATGGTATGAATGTTGGTGGCACATTTGGCAAGGTAATAGCGAAAATGGTTATGTGAATTGTAGAATTATATGGAACTTGCGAATTATGTTATGGAATAATTTAGAAAGGTGATATGGCCATGTTGTTGGTTTTAATGGGTGATGGTCTCGATACATGGGTTGATTGATGGTGTTAATGAATAATTCATTGGCATGTACTGATGAATTAATGTATTGTGGGTGGAGGCGACGTGCATTTACTGTACGTCACCTTTACTCCTCCCATTAGCCACCACCCTAGTTGGGCTATTGTTCGATCTTGCTATTGTGGTTATGCTCTAAATTCTTAGAACAAAGGAACCGCTCGGCCAACTCTCGTTTTAAGGAATTCAATTAAAGGTATGTTATTTTTTTGGCCACTCGTGACTCTACTCTGGTTATGAAATGATTACTCGCTGAGGTGTATTGGTTTGTGCTTTCCTAAGTGTTGCAACTGTGTGAAATTGTGTTATTGAATTGAATGGTTCTTCCTGCAATGATATTGAATTCATAGAAGTTATTGATCATACTGGGTGGTAGCTCTATGTTATCCTTGTTGGTTTAAGTGGAGGGTTTTTGTTTGGTTTTGAGTGGATAGATATCTTCACACATTGTCACTAAATCCAGTCTTTGAATTTTTTGGGTTTAATGGTTAAGGGCATTCTGTGTTGCTATGTTTTGTTCATGTCGTCATTGGTTGATTTCACTACTAAGGGTCATGCAATGGGTTTTCCTGTTCTTACTCAGCCCAGTATTCACCTCTATGTTGTGGTTGTTTGACCAAAGAACATGAGGGTTATACCCTGCATGCGTTAAATAACATTGCCTGGCTGAACTAGAGCCCCACTTTTTGGTTATGCCCCTTGTCATGGATTTGTACCCATCCACAAATGAGTTGTGTCTCTTTATATGTATGCACCATGGCCTCAGAGTTTTCACCATTACAAGGAGTCGCTCTGCTATCCCTTTTTTGGCTACAGAACAAACCTAGCCCTCCAGTCTAAAGAATGATAGAGAAGACCAGCCTGGCATGTTGGTTTTACGACTTGGTTATTATTGTATGGTTGTATAATTTTCGACTAATTTGAGCACAGGCTCGCCTGGTTGGTCATGTGACAGTCGGATTGGTTGGTATATGGTCATTGACTCTGTTATAGAAGTGGTAAACCCTACATTGACAATTGCTCTTTCAAGTACAAAGTCCCTCTCCTTATGTTAATAACTCAATATTGTTAATGGAGAGGGTATCTGCCTCGATTCGAATTGATGAACGGGTATGCGTGGTTGTCACAACTTGTTAGGTAAATTTATTTTACGACAGTGATGAATTGGTTGGTCGATACACAGTCACTGGTATTTTGCACTAAGGATTGTTTGGGTGTTTAGCTAGAATTGATTACAAATTTTTTATGTTGCTCACGCATGTCATGTTGTGTGTGGTGTTCTCTAGGGATGAATGGTTATTGAACCGGATGACTATAGAAACTATATCCAATGTATCCTTATGATTGTTTGATTGTATAAGTCTAAGTTATCGCAACATAGTTGATCACAATTGGACTAAAACGAAGTAATACTTTGTTATATTGATGAATCAACAAAATGAATTGAGTTATTGTTGTGACTGTGTGTTTGGTTTTATAAAATGGATATGTTGCATCGTGGTGTTTTGGTGGCTGGGCACTGTGTATATTATGGATAGATTGTCTTTCACATAGTTTTAAGCATGTTTATTTGTTGCAATCGATCATTTGTTAAGAAGGGCATGTTTTTGAGACCTCGCCATGTTGGATGGATGGCCTAGCCTTTTAAGTCACATTCAATTGTTTTTTTTACAGTGGCAAAATTACATTTCCTAGGCGAATTACCCTGTGCATAGCTTGTGTCTAAATGGTGGTTGTTGGTTGTATGTTTAAATACCAATTCAGATTTTGCAATTTAATCCAAATTATTGGGTTTACAACCTATATACATGTTTAACGAATATCAATGCATTCAAATGACATGCCCAATTGTAGTGATAGTGTGACTGTCATTGTTAATTTTGGAAACATGAATTTGAGTATAATTGTTGATTGAAGTAATGTATAGGTAGTGGTTGACCCTGATGGTTAACAAAGTGGAATGGCTACTATTTGTAAATTGTTATAAGATGCCAAGAAAGGAACAATATCCTCTTTACATATTGTGTGGAATTGATACTGTATTGTGATGGCACTATGTTAGATATTTGATTATGAATAGTAATTAGTTAACTACACAAAAATTGTTATTTGGTCAAAATGATTGATGGTTGATGCATCTCTTTTCGCAGAATGTTTTATGGATCACTTAATTAATTTCGTGAATATTAATCATCTTTCTTCCATTCCATTATTTCATTTTCTGCTAATTAGAAACCCTGTCACCTCCCATATTCATTTTTCCACTCCTTGTTCTGAGATTAATTACAATCAAGACAATTTCGGTGTTAAAGAAGTTGAAAATGGTAGTGTCTTGCGTGGATTACAGTGATGCTTTAATGGTTTGTTTTTTAGTTGATTGTTGTTTTAATTGAGCAGTAACCATGTTATTTTCCCCATCATTGCATCATGTTTTTCTCAATACAAGCCCCTCGCATATCCTAGAACCCTTTTCACTGCCTTCTCATTGATTAATAGTAAAATAATTTGTATGGATTGGATTGCATGAGTGTGATACATTGTTGAGCCAAATCTATTTCATATTTTTAACAATTATCATATACGGTTATTTAAAAGACTATTTTCTAACCAATCACGCATGCAAAACAATTTTTTTCATTCAAGGTAGCCATGGTCGAGGAAACATAGGTAGAGGTAACTGGAACTGAGGCCCAAGAAGGACCAAGTTCTCCATACATTTTGACGTTGATTCATAAGATCTCGACCAATTGTTTCATGTTGGATTTTTCAATTGGATTGGGCAGGGAATAATCCAACCTAGGCCTGAAAGGCCACCTTTCCAAGCCCCACAAGCCCCCAGTATCCCCGTACCCCCTCATGTCTCATTGCAACCTGAGGTTCTAGAAAATGATGGATGGAAGGAGATTGTCCACCCAACAGTCTCCCACCATCATGGCTAGCCCAAATTGTCCTTTCTTTCCCCTCCGCCTATTAACCACACTACTACATATGACCAAATTTTCCATGTTTTTTCATTGCTATTGCCACACATATCTGTCGCACTTTCCACGAAAGAAAAGACTATTTTTCATGGAACTTTTTTCTTTGCTATATCCAAGAACCATTTATTCGTGGAAACAAAAACAAAATAATCCCTCTACATGTCATCATCCTCAAGATAGGTTTACCTTATAAAGCGTGGCAATAACGACAAAACTTTGTCGTAATAGGGACAAAAAACGGTGACAAAGTAAAAAAACTTACCAACAAATTACGACGCAGATGTCATACATGCAACACAAAAGTGTGGAAAGTTGCGACGAAAAAACGTGGCAATAGGGATGAAAACGTTTGACAAAGAAAAAATTTACGACACAGATGCTATATGTGCGACACAAAACCGTGGAAAAGTATGACGAACTTTCATCGATATTGCCATGCTTAGTAAAATCTATTCATTGCCTTGCAATGAACATTTGTCAATATTTCCATGCTTTATAAAACACATTCATTACCTTGCGACGAACTATCGTCGATATTTCCACGCTTCCTGTAGGTTTAAAAAAAAAAAACATCTACATGAGAAGCTGGATGTTGGGATTTGTGATTGACCCATACTCAATATTTTCATGTGTGATTGACCCTTCAAAGGGTTTATTATGTGAGAAGGGCTTATCAGAGGGGGTTTTGGGACTTATTAGGGGTCTTTCTTAGTGTACCAAAAGGGAAACCCAAGGCACCTTGGGATGAAGGGGAAGATAAAATTAATTCCCTTCAATGAATGGTTTTAATTGAGATATTAGGGCTCTGAACGAGAGGTCAAAAACAATTTGGTAGGGGTATCCCAAGGGGACAGTATGAGAGATATATGTTTTTTAAATCTATCACCATCCTTGTGAGAGTGGGCAAACCCTTTACTTATCCACTTCAATGCACTCACAACCATTAATCGATATTAATATAGACTGGTCACAATAATTACCTTGAATATCAAATTTAACCTATTAATGTGAAGGGATAATCACATCATGAGGTTAAAGGAATTCACATCCTTTCAAAAACTATGTTTGTAGCTTTTTGGATGAGGAACTTGTAGCCTTGTGGTTCATTCATTCCCTTACCAAAAAAATGAAAGTTACTCACACTCATATGATTGAAAGAAATCAAAGTTGTTCCCACAAAAAAAGTTGTAATGCTTTGAAAGAATGGTAGATCAGAACAATGGAGCACTTGTTTAAACAAAGACACTTACACCTATTCAAGTAAAGGTAACTCACCCTATTCAAATGAAGGTACATGATACCATATAAATGAAGAGAAATGAAAATTTTTAACTCAAAGGGTAGTTCACACCAAATCAAGTTAGTGTGATTAGAATGTTTTGAAATGAAGGGTGATCACACTACTTTAGGTGATAGTTTCTCACACCACCCTAAGTGAAGGATGACTGCACTTGTTGAAGTCGTGGTACTCACATTAATGCCAAAAAATGACAACAAATACCACTATAAATGATTATGAATCACACATGATGAAGAGGAGATAGAAAATATCTCACTTGGAGTAATGCAATTTGGTGTGAAGCAGAATAGCTAGTAGTATATGTTATAGTCTTAATTTCCACCCTACATGCCAAAAGGGAATCCAATAGAAGATGAAAGCCAAAATACATTTCTTTTTCAGGATTTATAAATCTTTTATGGTCTTCACATTTCTTTCTCAGAATATTTTGCAGATTTATGATGTCCAATTATAGAAGTGCTTTTCCAGTCACAATGACCACAATCAAATTTCCTAGTCAAATTGAGAAGATGACGAGGAATTAGGAGCAAGGAGATAAAAGAAATGATTTCACATACAAGGTATTATGTTTTATGTGTTTCCTACATGTTCATGAATATATCATTGGTTTCCCCTAAATTTGTTTTTATTTGATTTGTAAATGCTTAGATCTGGTCTCGTGTTAAATAGATCAGGATAGATCTAGTGAATTGGATTTTCGTAACATTAGGAGAGAAAGTAGATCAATAGTTGTTTGTATTCTTGTGTGTAGGAAGCAGATTATAGGAGCTAGAGCTGGATCTCAGGAGGTGCATCAACCAAATATGTGAGGAAATCGTTGGTCATAAGGTATGCTTACTATTCTTCTTGGTTAAAAGAAAAATAATTTTTTGGCATCTAGGGAAACCATTAGAAGTCTATCCCCATTGTATGTCTAGCATCAATAGGAAGGTCCTAGGGAGATCTAAGTTACCATACTGGTGATATTTATCCAATAACAATCTAGGTATATTAAATGTTTGGAATGTACAAGGCCAAATGATTGGGCATTAAAAGAGTCTCCCAAGGGAATTAGAAGAGACATAATCTAGCATATACATTTCCAAACAATGGATTCAACCATGGGAGTGGATGGGGGCCGTAATTAGAATTAGGGTAATAGGTCTCTATGGAATTAATTGGATCATCTCCCACCATGATTTTATAATTATTATGAAGTGGGGTATATTGAAAGGAATTGCTAATATCCTCACCATCCTTGATGTGGGTACTACCAAAAGACAACACATAATACACATGATTGTGTACAATTGATTAATAAATCGGAGGAGCAATACATGAGTTAGAGTAGTTATACTATGTTGAATTTTGAGATTTATATCCATGGTGAAAATATAGTAGGTTGTGCCTACATTGGGATCAATATCGTTACCTAGTTTGAAGCCAATTCTAGCACAAACATGAGAGATGCAAATCAAGGACCCATATATCAAGCTTTATAGTGAGCATCAAGGTTTGATGTACTATGAAAGAAAGATTACTTTAAATATGTAATTCAGGTGATGAAGGAAGCTATTCATGCTAGAAACATAGTTACTATGAATGAAAGAAATAGAAAACCTTCCATAATTTGGCCACTAAGCCAATGCATGATTCTACTAGTATATATAGTGGAAGATGAAGTAAAAGAATTTTTTAAAAGTCTTCTATAGATAATAGACAATGATAAATCCACAACAAAGTTAAGGGAGGTCCTTTGGCCGATTTTTTGAGTCACCAATAGAGGCATAATATAGGCCCTTAAACAATGTCCAATGAACAAGGTATGGAAAATAGTTTATCTTAAATGCAATGATTCAATGACATGAAGTGTGAGAATTTATGCTCAACTTCAGGTTGGATGTTAACATCCTACTGAAGTAATCATGGGAACTCATGGGATGACCAAATTGGGTCCACTTGTCGATATAGTGGTAGTTGGTGAACCAATCACACATTTTTCCCATTGTCAAATTGGCGAGATGTAATTTTATCTCGATTGTGTGAATATTTATGCTTACTTTGAGTTCATTGACATAGTAGATGACAAATATCCATACCTAGTATTGTAATGGATTGATTGGGAATTTGATAATGATGTCATTTGTTAAGAAGGGCTATTGGATGGTATTTCCATTGGATCTAATGTAGGGAAATACATTTTTTAAATAGATAGAAGAAGTATTGGATGACTAGGATAGTTGGAAGACTACATTAATCTTACCATAGGATAGTGGAAGACTACATTAATCCAACTACTAGTGGAAAGTTGAGTTGGAGAATATTATTCTCCTATGCCGTTTATTCCAAAGTGTCCATAACTTTTGGGCCACCTAGGGAATATAATAATTCATTGACACAAATATGCACACTACCAAATTCCATTAAGTGGATTCATGTAGAGATTAAAGATCCACTAGTGTTGAATGGAACAACTAATGCCACAAAGTTTATGGAACACATAACTTAACACATCATGTTTGAATAGAGGGTATAAACATTAGATATCACTTTGGTATATATCCTTGAATGAAAGTGGGAATTTCATTATGAACTTTAGACTCACAAGAAGATATAGTAGGACTAGGAACCTACTAGACATAAGGTTTGTGTTGACCCATGTTCCCATCTACTGATCTAGATAAGGACAAAATATTGATATGATCCGAAAGACTTTGAAATTCCAAGTCATAGGTAATATGAGGGGATATATATATATATATAAGAGTAGTGTAACTTAGTGGAATGTATAGGGATATATGGTCTCAAATCATAGACCTTCTTGGTAAAACAGATCAAAGTTATTATTATAAAAATAATTTTAACTATTCTAAGAACCCAACATGCATTTTATCACATTGGGATATTTCCATGTCCATGTGGATTCCACTACCATTGCATTGGGTACATGTTGGCATAGCTAGGGGAACACACAGTACACCACCCCAGGTAATTTTCTAGAAAACATTTACAAATTATTAGCTAATCATACGGTACTTGCACATATTAGCAATGGATGGGATTCTTGACTACTGTGTGTTGGATCATGAATGATAGGTGGTTCTCTAGGAATCCCATGATGGACATAAAAACATACATTATAGTGAGAAGACACAACTATCACAACATACATTACAATGAGACATGTTGGATGCAAGTATCATTCAATTCAAGGCTAGAGTACACTGTCCACTCCATTATTCATATTATTATCTTCATTCACTCCTATCAGTACATATTCTCCCTTTATCTTCTATCATTTGTTTACTTAGGGTTGATATGTGTGTGTGTGTGTGTGTGGTTAAGATTTTGTACTAAAACTGTTATAGTTGTATTGGTCAATGTAAGAATACAAAAATAGGTTTTAGTACAACACAACTATAACAATTTTAGTACAAGGATAGTGCGTTGTCCTGAGGTTAACAGTTGATTAAAAACATCAAGAGCTATCATGTCCAACAACTATTGCCAGAATGAATTCTCAGATCTAAATTTACAAAAACGAAATGCCCCTACATCTATTGCCAGAATGAATTCTCATATCTAAATTTACAAAACGAAATTACCCATACAACTATTGCCAGAACGAATTCTCAGATCTGATTTACAAAAATGAAATGCCCATACATCTTTTGCTAGAACGAATTCTCAGATTTAAATTTACAAAACGAAAATGCCCACAGTGATATACAAAATGCCCTCATCAATAAAAAAAATGGCCACATAAGTTTATAAACACCCACAACAATGTAAAAACACCCACAGCAAAGATAAAAACGCCCACTGGGATATTTAAACGCCCACAGAAATGTAAATACCCCCACAGAAGTGTAAAAACGCCCATAGTAATGTAAAAATGCCCATGACAAAGGTAAAAATGCCCACTGGGGTATTTAAACGCCCACAGAAATGTAAATACACCCACAGAAATGAAAAAATGCCCACGACAATGTAAAAACACCCACTGTGATATTTAAACGCCCACAAAAATGTAAATATACCCACATAATGTAAAAATGCCCATGGCAATGTAAAAACGTAGGCAACAAATGCAAGGCACAACGGGAGATCGCACAGATCCAAGGAAGGTCGGCAATGCCGAGATCATAAAATTCTTTTATCTAATATCGATATGCAACAACAGAGTAAGAAGTAATATTTTTATAACTATCCCACAATTACAATCTCCGAAGAGCAAGGCAAGAAACCAATTAATCCAATAAGAACCCAAGTCATTTGAAGTTAAGTATTTTT
>JASDQU010103365.1:407277-436637 GCA_032191745.1 Picea mariana | reverse complement strand
ATTGGGTACATGTTGGCATAGCTAGGGGAACACATGGTACACCACCCCGGGTAATTTTCTAGAAAACATTTACAAATTATTAGCTAATCATATGGTACTTGCACATATTAGCAATGGATGGGATTCTTGACTACTGTGTGTTGGATCATGAATGATAGGTGGTGCTCTAGGAATCCCATGATGGACATAAAAACATACATTATAGTGAGAAGACACAACTATCACAACATACATTACAATGAGACATGTTGCATGCAAGTATCATTCGATTCAAGGCTAGAGTACACTCTCCACTCCATTATTCATATTATTATCTTCATTCACTCCTATCAGTACATATTCTCCCTTTATCTTCTATCATTTGTTTACTTAGGGTTCATATATGTGTGTGTGTGTGTGTGCGTGTGGTTAAGATTTTGTACTAAAAATCTATTATAGTTGTATTGGTCAATGTAAGAATACAAAAATAGGTTTTTCCCATAGTCTATGATTCATACTTTGTGAAAAACATTGATGCTTGTCTACCAAAAATGCAATTCTATCCTTTCATGAGGATTGTGAACTTTTACTAGTATAAAGCCTACTTTAAAAAACATGTCAAAAACCTTACCTTATGATTGTATTTTTGCCAAATCCATTAGCCCATACAACTTGACAATATTTTTCCACGACATGCATTTCCATCACCAAGACCTGCATGAGTCATAAAATACAAATTATTTATATGAGTAAATAATATATAAGCAAATAAACATGCATTTAGTTATGTAAAATACTCTAGAAAAAAATTAAGTGCTCACATACCTTAATGAGCTTCTCTTTGTTTCGAGAATAGGTTATTCTCTACTGAATAGGGAAAACCATGTGAAGGTGGAAGCTCATATGGCCCCTCCGCCCCCTCACATCGCTCTCAATTCCCCATACCCAATAAATGATTTTGTTTATATAGAAAACATATAGACATTCATGCATAACTAAGATAGTCATCAAAACATATGAACATATAAACATTGAAGCATATGAACATATAAACATCTATAAACATCCAAATACAAGTCATGAATTTATACATCTAATTTTTCTTTGATTTATGTTTTTCTACATTCATAAAATTGACAATTGAGGTATCATAATAGTCCAAGGACATTGTATTTTGTGTGCCATGGCCTTCTATTGTTTGTGTTTCCATGTGCTCATGTACCATACTTCTAGTACATCGTTGAGAAGGGCATTGAGGCATCTATGCAGGGTCGTGAAGTGCAACAACGAAAATGATCATATCGATATGTTGAAATATAATTGAAATAACTAATTCATTATTTTGATTAACATTACACTATTGCTCTTTACCTGTCTGTGTAGCTGTGAAAGTTTGTGTGTTAATTTCTTGTCCAATTGGTTCCTCTCGCAGTTCACCCTCCTGAGCTACATGCTCTTCAATTTTGAGAAGATAATATATAAGTATAAGTTAGGAAATAAATATCTACAATCACAGTAAATATTTCTAATTCTAAAGCATACATCTCGGAATGGGTACTCTACTCCCCACTATCATTGGACATGTGCACCCTTGTATGATGTGGTGTCTGCTGAATACTGCTAGATTCACTACTGCGGTAGCACTGTTGCTTGAAAACAAACATATATACTTAGTTAAGGGTGGTATAATAAAATATGAATAGATTTTACAAGCATGCTACTATGGTTTCCTTATTCATTTTATTTACCTGCGTGGCTGGGGAGATAGGAGTCTGGCCCAAGCTTTTTCTATATTCAATCACACTTTTAAAACTGTGCTTGTAACCAAGATTTAGGTCCTCCTCGGTGGAAGCAGTGTCAAACATATTTAACTGCAATGCATAACACCAATAAAAATACCAATAACAAAAACATATATTTGTTCTCTATTGTTAAATAAATATTAACCACAGTTAATCATTTAAATCTTACGATTCGAGCTTTTAGTTTTCCATAGCCACCCTAGCCTAGTTTATGTTGCCTATGGTTTTCCAATCTAGCCTTGGTTTCTTTGGAGATGTCTGGTAGCCTACATATGGAATTTTTGAAAAAAAATAGATATTAGAATTGTTACTTAAAAAAGGAAAGAAAAACATAAATGATCGTATAATATGACATGTGTTGTACCTTTCTTGACCAGCTCGTGGATGTCTTCCCTATTTTTTAAACAATTTCTCCTTTGCATCCTCTAACAAGGCCTTCCACTCTTTCTTTGAAACCATGGGAGGGTGCTCATGCTTGAGGTCTAATTGCAATTTCTCTCTATACTAGGCCCTAGTATATTTTAAATTCTCACTGACTAACTTTGTAACCACTTTTTTGTTGAAAGTGTTGTCAAACAAATTTACCATGAGGTGTATTAAATCATCTTTCTTTTTTCTATCTTGGCCATTCCATCGTGTGGGAATGGTGGGGCCAAATATCTCCAATTCTTTGTCATTTAAGCTTCTATAGAAAACATTGTTTCCTGCAGAAACGTGTTATCCATTAATTTATAATAATATCAACAAATGTCCATTTCAATTTCATAAAAAAAATGAATCAATTAATTAACAATTACCTGCAATCTTCTGAATCTTGATCGGAACACACGCATCATCCACCAGAAAGGTGGCATCTAGTGATCTGGTACTTTTAATTCATTATGCTCCATGTAGAATAGTTTCCTCTCCATCTACAATACATTCCTCTCCAGAGTCATGTGGAGTCCCAGGCTCTGGCTCATCATGCTCTGACATGTCATGCTGGTCAAAATCATTGCGCTCATATATGCATTCGAGGGGAACCTCAGGAAGCTCAAAAATCCTCACTTGCACTTTGCTATGTCAACATTTTTTTTGCATTGGACCATCAATGCTACCTATAGTAGTTGCATGATTGGCAGGTTCCCAATGCACGTGGTTTAAAAACTCCTACAAACATAAAAATTTACTTTATAAGATCATATAGAAAATATAAAACAAAAAAACGGATATGAAATTGTCATAGATGAGAAAAATATGTGAATATTCCACTTACCCCAAAACTTTGTTATTGTATTTTGTAGCTCTACAATTCTTGCCTTGTCCTCCTGTGTCAGGGGTCTTTTGCTAAGGAAACCTAGATATTCTATGTTATCCTTCTTCAAGGCCTTCGTTACAGTTTTCATTGGGTCAGTGGAATAAAATATTTCATCCTCATCAATATATTTAGTGGGAGCCTTCCCACATTGACCATGCCACAATACATTGATGAATAAAATTAATGAGATGAACTTTACCATTTGAGAAATTTAGTTGTTGTAGTCATAAGTTATTACTATATTTAACATTTACCTACTGAGGCACAATGGGTTCCTTTCCACGGTCACCCTGGATAGATGTAGCAGGTGATTTTTGGACACGGTCACCTTGGACAGAAGTTGACACAATAAATCAATCAACAAAAGTTATGAAATTCACATGTAACATTTCAAAAATGAAATATTGGAGTAATATCAGAAAAAAAATAATGAAATTTCAGAAATTTAGTTGTTGTAGTCATAATTTCTTACTGTATTTAACATTTACCTGGTGATGCACAGCGGGTGCCATTCCACTATCACCCTGGACAAATGTAGCGGGTGATTTTATACCAAGGTCACCCTGGATAGATGTTGACACAATAAATCAATCAACAAAATTTATGAAATTCACCTGTAACATTAAAAAAATGAAATATTGCAATAATATCAGAAAAAAAATAATGAAATTTTAGAAATTTTGTTGTTGTAGTCATAAGTTGTTACTGTATTTAACGTTTCCCTGCTGAGGCACAGCGGGAGCCTTTCCACGGTTACCCTGGATAGATGTAGCGGGTGATTTTATGGCATTGTCACCCTGGATAGAAGTTGAGAAAATAAATCAATCAACAAAAATTATGAAATTCACCTTTAACATTAAAAAATGAAATATTGCAGTAATATCAGAAAAAAAAAATAATGAAATTTCTGAAATTTAGTTGTTGTAGTCATAAGTTGTTACTATATTTAACATTTACCTGTTGGGGCACAGTGGGTGCCTTTCCACGGTCACCCTAGACATATGTAGCTTATGGCATATCACAATCACCTTGGATAGATGTTTACACAATAAATTAATGAACAAGAGTTATGCAAGTAATTGTAACATTAAAAAAATGAAATATTGCAGTAATATCAAAAAATAAACAATGAAAAATGAAATATATGTAGTAAAAATTTGAAATATTGCAGCGATAAATTGTAACAATGATTGATCAAAGGTTGAGTTGAATGGTATGTAAGATATTTACCCCCATAGCTGCACCCCATCCATCTATTCGATTTAAGTTGTAATCGATCAACAACTCTTAGCCTAGACCTATTGTTTTTGTTTCACATAAAAATATACGATTTCCTTCGCATACCTCAGATATGAAATTTGGTTTCTTAGTTGTTTCCACTGGTTGTGTACTATTTATAAATCCCACAATGTTTCCAGTATCTTTTGGCCTTCCATCAATATACATAGTTGCCCCTTTATTTTGATTGTTACCTACTAGTTGTATATAATTTGTGGCAACTCCGTATCTCCACATACTTCATGTATATCGGACCAACATCAACCGGTGATTGTATTTGTATAATGGTCCGATATACTCCATCAATTCAGTTATATTTCCATAGCTGACCTTTATGCCATCCCTGGAAAATAACCCCAATCTATGTAAGGATGAAGGAGCAATGTGATACATCATCCCACTAATGAAGAAGTTTGTGTCCACTTCAGGTAGCTCCTCAGGTGCCCATCATTGCACTAGATGTTCATAACTCAAGGGAAACTCAATGTCACCTATTCTCTCAACATCATAATTACATGACCCTCTGTTGGCAATAAAAAATTGCATGCGTATATGAAATCGTTTCCTTGCCTTTTTAGATCTAGTTGATCTAGAACCGATAGATCTAGTACAATGCGTCTCACTTTCAACCTCTCTTAGTATATCTTGATCATCACTCGAGGAAGATAGATCCGACAGATACCTATTTGGTGGTACCTAAACTTGTTAGAATAAGAAGATAAGTTATCGATCCAATATACGTTTGTGGTACTGACACAGTTGCATATAGTTTCAATATAGTTGCATATAGTTTCAATATAGTTGCATATAGTTGCATAAGTTTCATCATTGCATAAAGTTGCATAAAGTGGCATATAGTTGCATATTGTCAATAAAAAACATGATAAGTTGCATTGTTGCATATAGTTTCATAGTTGCATATAGTTGCATATTTGCATATAGTTGCATACAAAATTATTGCAATATAGTTGCATATAGTTGAATAAGTTGCATTGTTGCATAAAGTTGCATATAGTTGCATAGTTGCATATAGTTGGATAAGTTGCATATTTTCATATAGTTGCATATAGCTTCATAGTTGCATAAGTTGCATGGTTGCATAAAGTTGCATGTTTCATAAAGTTGCATAAAGTTTCATAAGTTCCATAAAGTTGCATAAGTTGCATAAGTTGCATGTTGCATAGTTTCATATAGTTGCATAGTTTCATATAGTTGCATATTTTCATATAGTTGCATACGAAATTGTTGCAATATAGTTGCATATAGTTGCATAAGTTGCATAAGTTGCATTGTTGCATAAAGTTGCATATAGTTGCATAGTTTCATAGTTGGATAAGTTGCGTATTTGCATATAGTTGCATATAGTTGCTATATAGTTTCATAAAGTTTCATATAGTTTCATATAGTTGGATAAGTTTCATATAGTTTTATAAGTTTCATTTTTGCATAAAGTTGCATATAGTTGCACAGTTGCATATACTTACATATTTGCATATAGTTGCATACAAAATTGTCAGTAGTTTTTTATCAACATATATTCCCCGACGCGCAGTGGAGAACTGGATTTGAGACCCATCAATGAGTTCAAGTGCGGATCGATAGTTTGGAAATCCATGATCCTGGAATTTCAGATATTTGGAAAGTGCCTTTAGTGGCTAGTGGGGAATGGAGGAAAGGTTCGAGTTGGAAAGGGGGCTTGGGTTGGTTGTGAAAGATATTACAAGATGATCGAGTTGTTTAATCCATTGCATGCATAGGGTGCAATGGTTTTGATGAATTTGTACAAATTATAAAGGAAAGGGTTGTGGTCTTCTATATGGACGACTGTGAAGGAATTGAAGCTAAGAGGAGACAATGGGATGGAATAAAAAGACTATAGAAGTAAGTTCACTAGCACCTAAGTGTACATAAGGGAGAGGGAGGACACATTGGTATGGGGAGCCAATAAATGTGAAGGCACATACACAGTTCAATTGGGTTCTAAGGTTTCCTTCCATCCATTGTAGGAGAACCACACTAAGTGGTCCATGTAGAATATAGTGTAGAAGGTTAAAGATCCTCATAAAAAACTTTTTTGTGGTTCCTCCTCACCAATACAATATTAACATGGGATAACATACAAAACAATAGTTGACAAGGTCTATGCATCTATCCTTTGTGCAAGGAGAATGAAGAAACTATTTTCGACATCTTCATAGCTTGTCACTTCTCACAGGAATTTGGGAAACAACCAAACGAATCACAGATGGATACAGGAGTTGGAGTGGCTTATCAGTAGCGGTGTTAACTCATTATTGGAGGATAAAGAAGTAAGGAAAAACACCAGTCATTTCCTCCTTTTGTGCTATGTTCCATGTGGGTGGAAAGAAATGGCTATAGTTTTAAATACATGGTCTACACTCTTCAATTTTTTTACAAGATTGAGAGTGCATACAATTCATTCTTTTTTAGCTCCAAGCAAAAGAAAGATAGGGTTGTTCTTCCTCTAAATTTGGATGAATATGTTTCTTGGGGTTTATTTAATGGGGCCTCTCAAGGGAATCTAGGGCCTATGGAGTAAGACCTATTTACATAACAAAACACCATTGGCGATCCTTTGAGTAGGGAGTGACACTGATCATAAAAATGACCAACTAGTACATTAAAAAAGTATTGCTACATAAAATATTTTCCGCTACTCTATTTATCCAAGCACAACCTTAACCATATTTGAGATAACTTAAACCCAAACTACCTCCTTACTAAGTCAAGTTACTCACCACCTAGGAAGTTCATCACTTAATAAACGGTGCTTGAATCCGACAACATATAAGTTACTTTGTTGCACTTCCAACACTTAGTAATGATGATACAATTGCAATACATGTGGTGGTTAATGGGAGGTTACTTGGTTACTCTAGGATAATGTTTTGATTGAAAATGCAACACAAAAGGATTTATGAGTATCTGACATTGTATATGCATGATTTAGTGATTTCAAGGGTACAATATTCCCAAATTTGGGTTTGCACATTATTTATGTTTATCATTAAGATGAAGTCATGTTCTAGACCAAATGTGGCAACATCATTTCACATGCATTTCTACTCACTTTGACATTTGATTATATACTACATAGTGGTTTTGAGTGTCCTTGGTTGGTTAAAAGGAAATTGCAATTCCTTGTTTCAATCATGGTTTAGAATGTTATCTTGGCTTACAACATTGGTTTTGATGTGTTAAAAGCATCCCAAAGGCCTGTACTTGATTTTTAGAGTTGGGGTTGGTTGAAGGCATGGATTTGTTACATTTTTGTTTCCATGGTTGTATTGGAGTGCTTTCCATGTTATTTCATGGTGATAGTTTCCTAGAGGAATAAGTGTTGTAGTGCATTTCTTATTTCTATTTGAAGCCTAAACTATATGATATGCAACCCCAACCTAGCACTGCAATCTAAGTGTTTGACCTCAACAACGATGATGGCGAACATATATTGCATGGACTATGGTTTATTGCTTTGGACTTTGGATGATAAAGTGATTTGGTAGGTATTAGGATTCCAAACTTTTGTATGGTTGTTCATTTACTTGATATTGATTGGTAGTATGAGGATTGATCACCATTGTAATGAACTATTTGGATGATCAGGGTTGTGGGTGAGAATCAATAGTTTGTTCTCACCCAAGCTTTCATATGTTGAATTTGCTCTCTAATTCACCATTTTGCAACTTGGAAAAGAAGTGTTTTAGGCGAATTACTCTTTGTGAATTTGATGTTGTGGTGAGAACTACCCCAAAAATTAAGGGATTTGATTGTGTGAGCTCATGGTGAGGATTTAAGGAGCTATAATTGGCCCTTGTGCTCAAAGGTGTTGTCAATTGTTCATGGATTCTGACATGGAAAAGTTCTTAGCATTAATAGAGTTAATCCTCGTATTTCTTTGACAACATTGTTAGGAATTATGGTTTTCTAGTGATAGGGTTGTTGTGTTTATATATTTTTGAGATTCAATCTCTTTTCTCCCATGCATTTCCCTCCTTACCTTTGCACAATCCTAGTTGGATTGTGTCTTTGTGATGAGTAGTTCATTTATGTTATTGTTGTGATCTTGTAACTCAATGATTTAATTCCCCTTAGGGAAAAAAAAGGCCTTCATCCTCGTGCATGAGGTAGTCCATGATTTGTGTTGTTAAAGTGTATTAAAATACTATGTGGACAGAAGTTGAGCCCTTGCTTCTCAATTTCATGAGTAAATTCGGGTTCCAAAAGCATTGATTTGATTGTCTATGTTCAACTAGCACTCAATAGGTTGTTGTGAAAATAAAAAATAAAGGCTTTAGGGCATGTGTTTGAATCTCAATCTTGCATACCTTTTTAGCCTACTCCAAATATAGATTATGTTATCTATATTTGCATATAGTTGCATACGAAATTGTCATATAGTTGCATATATTTTCATATAGTTGCATATTGCACCTGAAGAGAGTATGGAGGCATCGGTATTATCAAGACCAATGTTTGGGCCCAAGATATATGTGACAAATGGGTTGTTCAATCCATGACTGTTACACATGATTTTGGTCACTTTGGTGATGTTTCAACAATGTTGTATTCAAGCTCCCAACAAAGACTTTTTGCCTAAGACAAATGACTGTTGTCTTCTTCCAAAAACATATTTTTAAAGTGAGTTCACAGGCTGCCTATGGCCTAGGGTGAAAAAACCCCTCATTCTCACAGGCCACCCATAATTAGGGTGCGAACTTCTCGTAGTCTACTCTATACACAGGGTGCGAACCTATTTTTAAGCTTGGAAAGGAGAAGAGGTCTCGAGGGTTCTAGAAGGGTATCTTCTAGAAAATGAGTTGGCATTCACATGGTTGTCATTCTACTGACTTCTTAGATTTGATGGGATCATTCTCATCCATGTAACCATCTCTCCTTCTCCTATATATTGAAAGGTTTCTCATGGAAAAGGTTAAGAAATATTGAATAAAGAATTGGTGAAAGAATTGTGTGAAGAACCCTGCATTGACAGAAGCTTGAAGGCTCTATTTGGTCTATCAAGAGGAATTGGATCTTCTTCATGCATGTACAGAGAAAGTGTGTGTGTTGGAACCAAGGGTCACTGAAAGGAAGCTTGCAACATCAAGGCAATCAGGTTGTATCTTCTACTTTCAATTAATATGATAGAGCGACATGTCCCTTTCCCATAAAGCCACTCTTACTTTATTGTGTAATTCCTTGATCATATGCATAAGTTGACATTGAATATACTTTGCTATCTTCACTTTGGTTGGTTTGTGTTGTTTCGGACTTGACTTCATGAAGCACCAGAGCGAAGAGGGAACAATAGAGACCTAAGGAAGTGATATAAAGGTATGTCACTTATTCCTTATTATTAGCAGATTCAATGATTACAACTTAGGGAAAGAGTCATGCCCTATCCTATTTTTTTCTAGATCCAGGTGGATTTAGGGAGATCTGTTGGTGTCCGCACCTACCGATTAGTCCGATAACAAAATTGGCAACTCCGCTGGGGATGCAACCCATTTTTTAGTGGTTTTTGGTGGTTTTTCCTTGGCCATTTGCTCTTACCTTACCATTTTTCATTTCTATCAATCTCTGAGTCTTGAGGAGACCCTGACAGACTCTCTAGGTCCAGAAGTTCCTTCAAAATTTTTGTCTTTTTTCCAAATTTTGATTAGTTTCAGGCCTTCTCGCACTGAACCCTTCTGTAGCCTGCAAGAACCATTATAGTTCACAGCCTAATGTTCAATCCAATGTGAACTTCTTGCACTCTGCTTGTGTCCAGACTGCGAGAATCCTTCATTCTCGCACTGTACACCACTACTAGCCTATGAACCCATTTGCAAATTTTTTGGATTGAGTTTTTTGTATCCTCAGATGCCCAGATTTGTATGTGTGTCTAAAAAGAACTTCTTTGGCTACTGATTGATTGTTTCTTGACTTCAGATTTCGTGAATGATTAGTCTTCGCAAGTTGAAATCTCTTCTTGTTCATTTTTTCTCAACTGTTATCTCTTGACCTTTTCTTAACAAGGATATAATCTCTAGTTTTGAGATCCGAGTGCTTGTTTGGTTGGGAGTCGATGATCGGTTTAAAAGTTGGGATTGACTGTCTTTTTCAATTGCTCGTTACTTGGAAAATTGTTATCCATATGCATTTGAAGAGACTAGTCTTGTTTGTTTGATATTTTTATCTTCGTTGAAAGATTGGTTTTGGTTTTTCGTTGTATATGGCTTTTTTTAATAGTTGCTAGTTTTCCTTAGTTCCACCACTGTTGTTTGGTTTCTAGTAAAAAATTAAAAATCATTTTTCTTTTAAAGAAACTTTTTATTCGAAAATATTGGCATTCACTTATTGAAATAGAACGAATAGAGAATTGGCATTGTTCATGATTCGTTGATATTGCATTTCAAAGAAGATCGTATATCATAGTTCAAGATTGTTCTAGAAAACTCCTCTTTCCCTCCTATAAATAGGATTCATCGAAAAAAAAATTGGTTTCTTTCATTCCTATCTATGCATTGTTGGGTTAGAGTCTCACACAACATCTATTTCATTTCCATCTTCTTTGAGTAACAACAACCTTTAATAATATTACGCAATTTTTAAAAGTTAACTAGTAACTCTTTTCTAGGACTCTATTACACCAACATTAGCTAGGCTAGAGCTTTCGAATAGGCAGAGAGATACACTCTCCAAAGCACAAAACACACAATAAAATCTTGTGGTAAGGAGTGTCAAATTCCATTTACAACATTCTATCCTAGGAAGCCCTTCTCACACAAGGGTCAAACCTGAGGTCGCATTGAGATTGACAGAGTTACTCACGCTTCTTTGTTGATATTGGTCTAGAGATTGCACGTATTACGGGGGTCACTTGAAGGTATACCCACAATGATGAGTGGAATCCTCTCAAGTTGATTTCGGGCTAGATACCCTTTCCTTGCGTGTGGATCGGACTGTCGACTGTTCCCCCAGGCTTAATTGTTGTTGGTGGTGACCTTAGTGGCCTATCTTCTTAGGGTCTTACACAAGGTGACTGTGAAGGGGCAAGTCTTCATGGTACCTGGAATTGACGTTGGCCAAAATCACTCGGGCTCCTTGGAGGGTATACCCACGATTATGTGTGGGAGCTTACACCAGGGTGTAAGTCTGCTAAGTAGGTCGTCAACATAATTTTTCCACCCTAGCCCAACCCCTTCTTGTCTCATCGTTGCGACGTTAGATTTCATCACCAACTAGTGACTTCAGAATTAGAAGGTCTTGTTTGCTTGGTTTTTCTTCCTAGATTTTTACTAGCACATGCTGTTTGTTTACCCAAGTTGACCATAGAATTTCCTTCGTGAGTTTTTTTAACTCGATCACAATTGACCCTCCAAATCATTCCCATAGAATGCAAGGCTTACCCCCAGAAAATATGGAAGGTTCTCAACCCTTGCCTACCAACTCACAAGAGGGCTCTCCTCAACAAAGCGAAGTCCAAGATGTTACCACTCCATAAGTGGAAAGAACTGACTCTCTAGAACGATTCTGGATTACCAATTCTCGAGAGGACTTTTGACTTCATCTCAACTCCGAGAGACATATTATGTGAGTGAATTCTTTCGAAGACTTGGTTGTTATGTCTTTTGGATCACCGACTGGACCTTTTCTAGGACCTGAGGGTCAACATCCTTTTTGGACTACTGGCATTTTTAGATGGGATCTCTTTAGCTCAGGAGCAGGCATTGATATCACCGTCTCACCTGCACTACCTAAAACATCTGATCTAGATGTAGTACCTTTTACTACTGCTTATTATTTTCCTGGTACAAAAGCTCCGCAAGCTGACCACATCTTGACTCTCCCTTTACAAATGGTCCATTACACAGATACTACAAGTCTTCACACTGGGATTACCACAGCTAGCCAAGCCCCCATTTGCACATTGCTTTCGCCTAGAGTCACCCAGACACTTCCACCCGAATACCATGCGTTGAATGCCCAACCTCATTCCATGCCCAACCTCATTCCATCCAAACCTCTAGAAACAAACCCAAACCCATTTCTTCTAATGTTCAAAATGCTTTGTCTCCTACCCCTCCCACTGGAAAGACTTATGAGGTAAATGATGTTCAATCTACCCCCGCCAATAAAAAAAAATCTAGAAAGGGAAAGGGTAAGAATAAGGAGGACAAAAATAATTCGCAAAGAGAAAGAACCAAAACACCACCTGTTGACGATAGGGATAAACGCAAACCCCGATATCCTTGTCTTATCTGTGGTGATGATCACTACACTAAGGATTGTCCATGACGAGCCAAGGTTACTAAGTTCCTTCAAGGGACCATGAAACCACCCACTCTGGTCGTATTGTCACAACCCTTCCCTTCTCAACAACAAGCCCAATTGGTCATTCATGACCAACCTTCCCCCTCTAATACATCCTATGTCTTAATGTGTACAGGTGATTCAAAGCAGAATGACATCACACTTACCACTCAAGCCAAAGATTATTCTCCCTCTAAAGAGAAAGTTGATGCTATACCTTCTTCGTTGGTCCAACCATCTCCCATGACTCCACCTACCAACGGTCCTCTTCATCTCGAACGACCAAGCCTCGACATAGTTCTTCACCCTCCCCCAAAGGGCATTGTTTGGAAATTGGCTTTCAATCCTCATGCTCGTGCTGCCCATAACTACAGTATTATTGAAGATCTAGCCCAAGAACCATCCACGATGTCATCCCTCAAAGTCCTTCAAAGTTGTCCTATACAACGAAAGGCACTGTTGAAAGAAATTGGTGGAATCGACTCTATGGATACAAATTTAATAATTTTTGACTTGGAAGATCATATTCCAAGGTTACCCCCTCAAATCGCATTCCAAATACAAGTTACTGTCTCCGACAAAAAAATTTGTAGAACAATTATCGATGAGGGTGCCTCGACATGTGTCATGTCTATTACCTGCTGGAAAGCCATCGGCTGTCCTCCTTTGACTGAATCCCACAACACACTCAAAGCCTTTAATGGCTCCAGTTTTAAGCCTTACAATGTCCTCCCTTTGTTGTCAATTATGTTAGAAGGAAAAACGGTCCAAGTTGAAGTTGAAGTCTTTGACGTTCCTCTTGATTACAACCTTCTACTTGGCCGTAGCTGGATTGATTCCATGCGTGCAATTGTGTCGACGCTTTTCCATGTCGTGCATTTCCCTCATCAAGGAAAGGTCATTACCGTCAACCACTTAGCCTTCTTTAACTCAGATGTGCGTACCGGCAACATACCATTCATTGCCAAAACCCCCCTAGATACGAGAACATCGGCATGGGTCTTCTTAAAGACTCCTCGTCAATGGGTACCTTCCTCATCCCACCACTCGATGTTCCACATCCATTTTTTGCCTTGATCAACATGATCTCTACCTCTATTAACAGAACCACTATGTCTCAAGACCCATGGATGGTACCCAACCCCGACGATCATCTTCATTATGGTGATGAAATTCCTTTGAGTCTGGTCGAATCTGCCTATCAGGCCATTCAATCGGCAACCCCTTCTACCCCCTCTCCTAGTGACTTATCTCCAGATCCTTTCCACGTCATTTTTTCCATGGATGAGATGATTATGTTTGTTATGGAAGACACCCCCTGGGATGATGAACATCATCATTCCATCCTCTTCCTGGAACAACACACCATCGAGAGCTACCAATGGATCTCGACCTCGTCAACCATTGTCGTCATCTCTACCATTCCCGAGTCTACACACGATGTGTTTGACGAAGGGAACTTAAGTAATATCTTACCCACCATCCCCCTAGACATATCCGTAAAACTTTGAATTGTTGAAAATGTGCATATCGAAGCTTCGTGTTCCCCTGACGAAATGGTCACCTACAAGTCACTTTTCAAAGAATTTCATGACATCTTCACCTAGAGCTATGAAGAAATGCTGGGTATTGACCCCGACATTGTGATACATGAGATTAAGACATACCCAGATGCTAAACCCATCCGACAATGCCTTCGTTTGGTCCACCCACGTAAAGAGGTCGCTATCAAGCTTGAAGTCGAGAAACTTCTCAAAGGTGGCTTTATTTACCCGGTGGCTCTCACTGACTGGATTTCTAATCTCATCCTGATCGACAAGAAACAAGGCACAATCCACGTGTGCATTGATTATAGGGATATTAACAAAGCATGTCCTAAAGACAAATTTCCTACCCCCTTCGTCGACCAGATCATCAACGATTGTGCCAAAAGTGAAATCTTCTCTCTGATGGATGGTTTCTTCGGATATAATCAAATCAATATCGTTCCCAAGGACCAACACAAAACCACTTTTATTTGTCCTTGGGGTACTTTTGCCTATCAGAAACTTCCTTTCGGTCTAAAAAATGTTGGTGCAACTTTTCAACACGCTATGTCTTATACCTTCCATGATATCAAGCACATCGTGCAGCCATATCTAAATGACTTAAATGCACATTCCATGCGTCGTATAGATCATTCAATACACCTCCAAACCATTTTCCTTCGATGTCGATTCTACCATATACGCTTGAATCCTCACAAATGCATTTTTTGTGTAGAATATGGATGACTTCTAGGATTTATTGTTTCACGTCAAGGGATAAAGGTATATCCTTTGAAGGTTGAGGTGATTCTCAATCTCCCTTCTCCTTCTTTGCTTCATCAATTACAAAGTTTGCAAGGGAAAGCAAACTTTCTTCATCGTTTCATCCCGAACTATGTTGAGCTAACTCTTGGATTTACGCGACTACTAAAAAAGGGGTCTGAGTTCATGTGGGATACCACTACCAACAAATCTTTCAAAGATTTGAAACTGTCCCTGACATGTACCCTGCTTCTCTTCCCATCTGATTACAGTCACAATTATTTCCTCTACCTTGCAGCCTCAGATTACACCATCACTATTTTTCTTGTCTAGGAGGATGATTTTCATGATGAACATGTCATCTATTACTTGATTCAAAGTCTTACACCTACTGAAACCAAGTATTTACATGTTGAAAAACTGGCCTTGGTAGCCGTCCAAGGAGTTCAACGTTTCCATCACTATATCATCTCTCGCAAGACTACGGTAATTTCTAACTGCAACCCTATGCAGCACATTCTTACATGCCAATTGCTAGGAGGAAAATACTCCAAATGGATCATGATACTCCACGAGTTTGAATTAGAATTCAAATGCGCTAAGTCCAAGAAATCCTTAGTGTTTGCTAAGTTGATATGCGACTTTCCCTACTTTGAGACGAAAAATGTAATAGCTGATTCATTACCTGATGAATCCCTTTTCCTGATTAGTTCTGATGATCTTTGGTATGGATTTTCCAGCCCAATTTGTCTAGTACTGACTTTCATCGAATACGCTACCAAGCCGGTCAATATATTATCCTCGGTGATACTCTTTATCGTCGTGGGATTGACTCAGTTTTTCGATGCTACCTCACATTTGATGAAGCCGAGAAATCCCTAAATGACTGCCATTCTGGAGCTTGTGGTGGTCATATGTTTGGGTATGCTATTGCCCAGAAGATCTTACGAGTAGGTTATTTTTGGCCTTCCTTATTTATTGATTGTATAATTGTCATCCAAAAATGCCATGCTTGCTAGACCTACAACCATAAAATACAGTCACATCCTACTCCTCTTCACCCTGTGGTCTCCATGGGTCCTTTTGTGAAATGGGGTATCGATTTCATGACATGTCACCCTCACTCGGTCGGGGGGCATGGATACATTATTGTAGGTGTAGACTATTTTATGAAATGGGCTGCAGCGATGCCAACATTTGACAACACCGGAAAGACCACAACATTATTCATATTCAATCACATCATAGCTCGTTTTGGTGTTCCTCAGGCTATCGTCACTGATCACGGTAGTCACTTTAGAAACTTCATGATGTCCGAACTCACTGAAAAGTTGGGTCTTCGCTATGAAAACTCAACACCCTATTACCCAGAAGCCAACGGCTAAGTCAAAGCAATTAACAAAATCCTCATTACCAAGCTTCAATGAATCCTAGGGATTCACAAAACAAGTTGGAAAACGATGTTTTTTTCAGCATTGTGGGCTTACCGGACATCTATTAAGTCTACTACTGGGTTTACACCATTCCGGTTAGTCTATGGTCTAGAAGCCATCCTACCGATTGAATGTGAGATACCCTCCTTAAAACTAGTTGTCAAACTCCTCCCAAACACCTCTGCCAAAGAAGAACGTCTATTGTATCTCATGCGATTAGACAAAACTTGTCGTGATGTCGCCTTAGTCATAGAAGCCCAAAAGAAATGCATCAAAGCCCAATACGACGAACATGTAAAGCCTCACGTTTTCTCCGAAGGTGATCCGGTTCTTCTTTACGAACAAGATAGAGATATGCTAGGAAAAGGAAAATTTGAAGCTATGTGGTGAGGTCCTTATATCGTTAGATGAGTTTTGGAAAAAGGAGCTTACGCGTTAGTGGACTACGATGGTATCCCTTTGAGCGAACCCAGAAATGGGTTGTACTTAAAGAAGTACTATGCCTAAAATCACCTGTGCATGAGTACATTTATTTTATTGTATCATACTTCTTGTGTGTTACTATAGTATGCTTATCATTATCTGGTATCTGCCCTTATGTTACATTTTGTTTGGTTTCTAGATGTTGGAGTCTTCTCTACCCGACATTGGCTTCGTTGATGGTGCTAGCCGTAGTACTCAGAACCTTGCTTCTACTGCTTGGGCAATTTATGCCCCTACAAACGAACTTATCACTCTACAAGGTGTGTGTCTCGGTCATGCGACCAACAATATTGCAGAGTATATCGCCATTATCAAATTTTTGATTGATGCTATTTTGCTCGATATCTGTCACTTGGTTGTATGACTCGATTCATATCTAGTAGTACTACATTTAAGTAATGTTTATGCTATTTGAAGTACTACTTTATTACAGTTATATTTACAAATTCACCTCTTGGAACGTTATTTTGATTATATTGAGTATTAGCACATTCCTAGATGTATAAATACATTAACTGATGCATTAGCTAACTATGTATTAGACAGACATTTGGGCCATTTATAAACCAATCACATCACATGTATCACACAACACAAGATAAGCCGGTAGAAGCTGTATATATGTATATAATGATCAAATTTTTTTACAAAAAGTTTCTGTCCAAGGACCAAAATCTCAAAATCTGAAGCTCATAGATTCTACAAAGTAGCATCATGGGTGACGCTCATGATAACACACAACTCCCTGGGCCACCCTATGAAGTATTCGGCTAATAGACTCTGACACACCCATAGTGTGGCGCTGATAACGCCTAGGGATCTCCTCAATAGCCATATCTGGAATGTCAACAGTCAACCCCTCCAAATTTTGCTCCACTGCCTCATAGTCTTCGGCATCCCATCATGCCATTGGAGCCGCCTCTCCTCACCGTTGAATAGGAGATGTGCCTGGAGGTCGATATGGCCCCACATCTGTGTCATCAAAAGGATATTTTTTGATTAGTTCTTAGAAAAACATAAAAAGCATTTTATATATGATAAAAGTTACAAAAACATTTAAAAGAATAAATTGTGTACTTCTTACCTAGGTCACCCCACTGAGCATCCTCAGGTAGGGATAAATCCAGATCCCCTCGGAAGTCCAAACCAGCGTATGCGTAGTCATCAACCATCAGCATATGTGGCCGCAACCAGTCAAAGAATGAATCATTGTATTTGATGATGGGCCCAGCTACGTGTCGGGCCATGAGGTTTCACCACCTCAGCATTCTCAGATTCTGTGGGGCCAGTAAACCCCACTCCACCTGTAATATCAAACATGGGACCCTCTCGAGAAATAAGGAAACCAAAAGTGATCTGTACCCAAACTGCTTCAAGTCACCCTTCTTGCATTTCGTCAATTGCCTCTTCATACTGCGGAGAACTGCATCCGACCAGTTGAAGACTCATGGCTCTGTGCACTCTATGGTGTATTGGAAGTAGCTCTGGAGAGCCATGTGTGGCACTGCTCTCCAGGCCATGTGTGCTATAGTGAACAAAATGGTTCACAGGGTCAAATCTTGGACCCCCCAAAGAGAAACCTTGCCTTTGCTTCTTTCTACCTTTGGAACACAGTACTAGCGACAATACTCACTCATAGGGAGTCTGCCACCTGGGCTACCAGTCAAGCTGGCATGGTACCCATGCCATGATAACCCTGTTAGAAAGTAGATAGCCTCTATATCTAGGGTCAAGGTGTGGACTCCCACGTGAAACAACTGTTGGTCCACATCCCACATATAAACCAGGTATTCCAACAACCTGATTTGGGCCCTCATGCCTAGAATCTGGAAGAATTTCAAGAGTCCACAGTCTCGAAGGGCAACAATAGTACCCGGGTCATTCCCGACAATAGCATCCTCCTCCTCATATTCTCTTTCTTGCCACTCCAACATCGTGATGGTCAAATGCCTGCACAAGAACCATAAGAAAAGGGTTAGCAACTCATTTCAAACCTTCGCATATTTTTTATTGAGCAAAAGTCAAGTTGAATTTTCCTTTTTCGACCCCTACAAGTGCCCCTTTAGCACAGTGCAAGATTCTCGTAGGTGTCCTTAAGGCCGCTTGCGAGAATCCTGGATTCTCATAGGTCCCATATGGATAGCCTGCAAGAATGCTTGGGCGCAAGTTTTTTCCCTAAAACGAACCCAAAACCTTGAAAATTGCGAATAAAAACTAAAACTGAACCATAGAAAAGGTAGAAGATTAGAAGCTTACCTCGTTGATGGATACGGTTCACCAAATGGTTGCTTGTTCCTCCCGTGAACGAGAAACAAAATTTGGGGGAAAAAGGAGGTGTTTTGGGTAAAGTTTTTGGCAAAATCACAATGAAAATGGTAAAAGCCCTCTTTACCCATATTTATTCACTTTTTACCATTTTTGTTGATTTTTTATATTGTTTTTCCCATCAAACCTAATGCCTAATAGTCCTATGAGTGTGACTTTTTGCAGATATACCGACTTTGAAGTCCACAAGAAGGAGTACGGATGTTTTTCCCTTTTTGTCGCATGTACAACTGCTTTTTATGATTTTTAGAAAAACCTCGAGCTCAGTCTTTGTTCGTTCTCATGCTCGAAAATATATGAGAATGTAAACGAGTATACTTTTCTCTTCTTTTCGTACTCGTCATGGTAACACAAAAATGACGAACGCAAAGGAGTATCCTTTAAGATCTTTTCACACTCCATAAAAATGAAAAGATTGTTGAGCGACCTTGTTCTGTTCACTCTCGTAAAAGTATCTGAAAAAAACGTTTGATGGGCAATAGTTTATCACTTTTTCAGTCCCGTCGAACTATTTTACGAAAAAGGAATTGAGAGAGTTCTCTTTAAGTGTTTTTCAGATTCTAAAATCATGAAAAAGCCCCGAGTTTTCTATCTTTGGACTCGTTAAACAAACATCGAAAGACCCATAATGGGACCAAACCACTCCTTCCTGGGGTTTGTTAAACATACTCCAAGGGACTCATCCGAAGGATGAGATTACATCAAAAAGCATATGTTATCCTCCTCAAGATTGCGTAAAAATAAAGAGGTACGCGCCAAAAATGGTGGGGGGAATTTTGGGAAAGGGATGTGTTTTCGTATTCGTATTAATGGCAGTAAGTGTCACTCTTGAACATGACACCCCCTATTCATTATTTGAAGCTGATTTGGGAAATCCATTTGTCTCTCATTCGACTTGCTGTACAATCATATCCTGGGTCATCTTTGAGTCGGTGTTGTGAAGTCCTTGGTCGTGTCATTCATATGTTCAAGAGAAGTTCATCCAAACCTTCTATTGAGTCAACCATCTGCAGTTGTCCATTCCTACCATGTCGGCCTTCCCTGTGTCTATTTCAACCTATATTCATACTCTGTTTCACCTTCAAAATCTGTTACTTATTTCGCGTCATTGATGGGGGACACATCAAGGCCCTCCTGTGACGAGTCTTGTTCTGTCGACACCAACTCATTATCTAGAAAACAAGATTTAGAAATTATTTGGTACCTTGGAACTTGCATGCCTCAATGGCAAGTTTCCTTGCTTTCGATAGAGGGTTTTCATTATTGACCCCTGATCGAGATATTTCGTCGAATGTTTAACCTCAACTCATCTATTCACATTCGGTGGATTATGCTAGTGTACCTTGGGAATCATTGACATCAATGGTGATTTCCCTCGCACTTGTTAACAGTTTCATCAATGACCGGTAAGCAAGTGGTTTCTACCATGTTCAACTTTGGCACATGTAATCACATGGCTAGATTCGTACTTTCAGATGATGGGATTGAAGACCCTGGGTCTCATCGTTTTGATCCAGGATGCGATGGAGTATGTATGATTTGCATTGACACATAGATCCACTTTGTATTTCATGTGGCTATGTTGTCTTAATTTGAGGCAGCTGGAGCGGCTTGGGGGTGATACTTCAATGATATCCGGATCCAGATAGGGAAAGATGGAGAGAGCGCTTGATTCCTGCGGTTAGGATGTGCGTTTGTGATATTGCTTTTGGTTCGAAGTGGTACGGTGCTTGAGTGACGCATAGGTACGGACTAAGTGAGGTCTTGCGGGTGGATAAGTCAACTAGTGGAAGGAGGAGGTGTTTCATGATTGATGCTTCCATTAATTCGAGGGAACAGTTGTTAGCGTCCTTCCCTCTCAATGCCTGGGCATCGCATATATCCTACCTAATGCCGGAGCATACCTTAGAAGAACAGCAGGCAATGCCGAAATAAAGGTGGATAGAGCACTTTTTGGATTGGAACGCATGCAGATTCTGGAAAAGAAGTTCTAGTCAAAGGGTATCCCGGAATCTTGGGGCATAGATCCATAGTGTATTCTTTGTGGCTATGCAGTATTTTGACGACATGGATCCATGGTGTATGATTGGTGGCCATGACCTACGTTCATGATGTCATCCATCTGTGATCTGAGTATGGGAATGCCTACCTCAGAATTGGTATTATATTCTACAGATGCTTGGTTGTTTGTAGGTTTCCGATTAGGTGCACTCATGGTTTCTAACACACACGTGCATTTTACAAAGTATTTCAGCTGTCAAAGATTCCAGCCTCATACTTTGGGAGGCATTCTGTTACACATAATTTTGGTCACTTTGGTGATGTTTCAACAATGTTGTATTCATTCTCCCAACAAGGAATTTTTGCCTGAGACAAATGACTGTTGTCTTCCTCCAAAAACATATTTTTAAAGTGAGTTCGCAGGCTGCCTATGGCCTAGGGTGTGAGAACCCCTCATTCTCGCAGGCCACCCATACTTAGGGTGTGAACTTATCACAGTCTTCTCTATACACAGGGTGTGAACCTATTTTTAATCTTGGAAAGGAGAAGAGGTCTCGAGGGTTCTAGAAGGGGATCTTCTAGAAAATGAGTTGCAATTCACATGGTTGTCATTCTATTGACTTCTCAGATTTGATGCGATCATCCTCATCCATGTAACCATCTATCCTTCTCCTATATATTGAAAGGTTTCTCATGGAAAAGGTTAAGCAAGATTGAATGAAGAATTGGTGAAAGAATTGTGTGAAGAAACCTTCTTTGACAGAAGCTTGAAGGCTCTATTTGGTCTATCAAGAGGAATTGGATATTCTTCATGAAAGTACAGAGCAAGTGTGTGTGTTGGAACCAAGGGTCACTGAAAGGAAGCTTGCAACATCAAGGCAATCAGGTTGTATCTTCTACTTTCAATTAATATGATAGAGCGGCATGTCCCTTTCCCATAAAGTCACTCTTACTTTATTATGTAATTCCTTGATCATATGAATAAGTTGACAATGAATATACTTTTCTATCTTCACTTTGGTTGGTTTGTGTTGTTTCGGACTTGACTTCACGAGAGCACCAGAGCGAATAAGAAACAACAGAGACCTAAGGAAGAGATATAAAGGTATGTCACTTATTCCTTCTTATTAGCAGATTCAATGATTACAACTTAGGGAAAGAGTCGTGCCCTGTCCTGTTTTGTTCTATATCCAGGTGGATCTAGGGAGATCTGTTAGTGTTCACACTTATCGATTAGTCCGATAACAATGACCGGAAATCAAACTTGGAATTTTTTTCTTAGACACAACATCAAACAAGGGGCTTAGCTAAGCAAAAAATCCCGCCAACATATATCTTTCTAGACATTGATCACTACTTTTGCTCAAGTCAACGTTATTGGAACATTGTGGTTTAGGGTGTATGGAAGGCTTTATATGCCATTGGTCCTTTTCTATCATTGAGAGACCTCTCTTTTCAATCAAGTGTAACTTTAAATGATCATTGCATATGGTGGCTGCCCTTGGTATGCAATGAAGGAAACCTATTGATCGAAACACCCCAGTTCTTGTACTTACGGTTCTACAAAAGGATTTTCATAGGGACAATGATTTATTGGACAACCAAACAAGGGATTGGATTCCATGGAGAGAGATCAAGTAACTTCAAACTGGCCTATCATGGAATGAGTTCAAATCCTAATCCTGGATGCTCTCTTCCTCAATTTAGACTTGCAATCACCCTGCACCTGGTGGAAGACTAGCAAAGAAGGATCCATACAACTTTCATGAAATATAAGCCTACTTTTGGCTACAAGGGGCTCTATGCTAAGCCTTTCCTTGAGGGATGTCTGAAGAAGATTTCACAAGTCAACTCCAAGAAGAAAAATTGGCTCTTTCAGCAGTGAAGCCTTTGGAAGCTAGCACTAGAACCACATAAATATTTTCTCATTTGGTCTTTAGTGTTGGGGGATCCGCCTATAGATAAAAGACTAATGTACCTAGGAGTCCAAAACTAGTGTTGTCTCCATTGCAAGGAAGATGAAACCTTGAAACACTTGTTACAAGTTTCTCACTTAACCAAGTTTTCTTGGGCCTAAGTAGACTCAATTAGTTGTCAATATCTCCTATGCTCCATTACATGGAAGAGAACCGTATTAATAAATTCTCTTCCTTAGGATATAGAGTTCCATTTTGCTGGAAAAATTTTCAAGTTGATGTGCATTATTCTATGAAGGAAACTTAATGAAGTCATATTTAATAAGATACAACCTTCATGAACTTTATTGTGGTGTGACAACACACTAATTTGTGCAAACCTATTCTTGTGGATCAAAATGCAAGTGCAAAAGATTCAAATGGAAATGGTGAATTTACAACAACTACTAGAAATTTTTGGGTGGGGCCTACTCTAACATGAGAAAGGAGCCACCTAATCCCTCTCATGCCCAATCATCCCACTCACACCATGTAGGTCAAGCTATTTCAATGGAGGGTGATTTTTTGTTGTGGGAATATGTTGAATATTGAGGAGGTCGATTTCTAGATTTGGGGGGGACGAGTTAGAGAGTTTGGGGCATTTTTCCTCCACAAGGGTCGAGTTCATACCCTATTGGAAAATTTGTGGCTACATGAATCGTATTTTCATTTGTGGGGGCAATTTACTCACATATGGGCGCAACCCACACTTGTTGTTTTATAATCCCATAAGAGTTGGACGATTTAGGCCAAGGGGAAACATAGTATTGCTTAAGGGAGTCGAGATTCTTACCAGAGTTTGCACTCTATATTTGGGAGTCAATTTTCAGAGTGGAAGTTTGTCATTTGTTGAGGCATTCGTCTCATAGAAGGGGATTCAATTTTCTTTTGTTGTGTGGTGGATTTGTATCATCTGGGAAGGAATAACAAGGCGATGTCATCTACAACACATTCATCATTTACTGAGGTCGCTACTCATATATTTGGGACACAAATATCTTCATCTACATGTTGGACGCCATGAGAAAGGGGGGTTGATGCTCCATATTTTCCATGTATCATGATATGTATCTCATTTCTAGTAGAAGAAACTCGTGGAACATTTAAAATCTTATGCTAAACCATAAATGAAACACACAATAGTATAAGGGAATAGAGGTACTCACCATTTCGTGTGCCCTCGTGTGTGCCCTTCGTGTGCCCTTGACTCAGTGCCCTCTGTGTGCCCTTGCAGTGTATCTCCTTAGTGTGCCCTTGACTCAGTTCCCTTCATGTTCCCTCTCCTCTCTACACAATGTGTCCTCTGTGTGCCTTGCACAGTGTGACCTCCGTGTATCTCCTCCCTGCACAACGATCTCCTTGGTTGCATGCACAGTTATCTCCAAATAGATGACAGCAATGGGCGGGCTCCTCCTAACACACTATGACTCCCAACTATGGTTGCGTGCAACAATGTTTTCTTGAAGCAATGGTAAAGCTCCTCCTAACAATCATTTACCATATTTACCATGGCTTGACCCACAAATCATTTAACGCACTATGACCACAAGCATGCTAACTTTTCCCTTTGACACTGTGACCTCAAGAATGCTAATCCTTTAATTTCATGTGACCCTTAAACCAATGACCATCAACACAATCACCCCCTACTACTCTACGTTTCATAAACACAATAACCATTATAACACCTAACCTTTGTAACCATATACACAATATACACAATATACCTCTTCATCCTCACTACCAAGTCTTTTGTAAAAACAACTTATGGTGCACATGATGCACATCAACTAGAGAGTGTCATTATTATCCTCATCATTATGTTGGTCAACATTGGATCCATTAAGGATTCATTAATGGCGATTGACATAGTGATAAAGATAAAATTGAAGGACACAATGAATCTAATTATAATGGGGAATATATTGATGGAAAGGGTGATGATGGTAGCAATGAAGAAAAATAATCTATTGTGGTAAAAAAAAATAGATTATTTTGATTGTAATAATGGGGAATATGCTTATCTTAATGGGGAATAATGCTTATCTTATTGTAATTATAAAACAAAACAGATTATTATAATGGGAAATACGGTTATCTTATTATTATTGTTATGTAAAAAAAATTGAATGCACATTATGTATCACATCACTCAGAATGTCAATATTATTTTTATCAATGAAATCATCTTAATCATCCTTCTACTAATGATGAAGATGATTCTAATGAGTATTTCCAAAAAACAACATTGCAAGTGATCATCAACACTATTTTATCTTCAACAACATGGCACCTTTAAGATGGTAAGTGCATGTATAATTTATCTTTTTCCCCTCTTTTTCTTTTGCATGTCACTACAATAGGGTAATTGTTACTCTCTTAATTGTTATTCGCTTGATTGTGTGGTAGTTAATTAGATTAGGGGTAACTTCACATTGAAGGGTGATGAATAAGACTAGGGGAAACTTTCAGTTGGACGATAGGAATGACCAAAACCACATCAAGTGAAGGAAGAAAATTAAGAAGGTACATGTGTTGTCCCATTCCATTTCAACAACAATGCGTCCATTCACTGGGAACACTAAAAACTGACAAATCGATGAATCCAATAAATTAGGGTTTATGGTTTACATGATGAATTGATTATGTCAGAAAGTGGGTGTGTGAGTTAAATTTGAGTCCATAAATTATCCCATATCGTTAAGGCATGTGAATAGTCTATCCATGTAAAATTTCAATGCATACAGAAACAATTTGAAAAAAATTCTACATTGGCCCCATTCATAGGTCATTGTTTCCTGTGTCTAGTCCTAGTACAATTTCCTTGTAAAATTTGTATGAGATATTTGGAGAATGATAATTTTGAAGGTGATAGGCCTCTTCCTACACACCATGGCCATATCACCTCTCATTGAGAGTCTATGTATTGATCCCTTTTAGTTTTGGGTTGTTAGTATTTTCAATTGCACACACCTTTCAATCTAGTTAAAGTTCAATTAATGTCTCTTGTTATTGTAGGGTTATAAATCCTCATTATCCCAATGCCAATATGCCTCCAACCTTGTGATCTAATGATTGTTGGGTGACAAGTGTCATGAAGGGTAATGACTAAGACTAGGTGCAACTTTCAATTCAAGGCTAGGAATGACCAGGTCCATATTAAGTGAAGGAAGAAAATTAAGAAGGTACATGTGTTGTCCCATTCCATGTCAACAACAATGCATCCATTCACTTGGAACACTAAAACCTGACAAATCAATGACTCCACTAAATTAGGGTTTATGGTTTACATGATGAATTGATGATGGCAGAAAGTGGGTGTGCAAGTCGAATTTGAGTCCAGAAACCCTCCCATATCGTTAAGGCATGTGAATAGTCTATCCATGTCAAATTTCAATGCATACAGAAATAGTTTGAAAACATTTCAACGTTGGCTCCATTCACAGGTCATTGTTTCCTATGTCTATTCCTAGTACAATTTCCTTGTAAAATTTGTATAAGATATTTGGAGAATGATAATTTTGAAGGTGCTAGGCCTCTTCCTACACACCACAACCAGATCACCTCTAATTGACAGTCTGTGTATTGATCCATTTTAGTTTTGGGTTGTTAGTATTTTCAATTGCACGCACCTTTAAATAAAGTCAAAGATCAATTAATGTCTCTTGCTATTGTAGGGTTATAAAGCCTCATGATACCAATTCCCATATGCCTCAAACCTTGTGATCTAATGATCATTGGCTGAAAAATGTCATAAAGGGTGATGACTAAGACTAGGGGCAGCTTTCAATTCAATTCTAGGAATGACCAGGCCCACACCAAGTGAAGGAAGTCAAAGATCAATTAATGTCTCTTGTTATTGTAGGGTTATAAAGCCTCATGATACCAATTCCCATATGCCTCAAACCTTGTGATCTAATGATCATTGGGTGACAAATGTCATGAAGGGTGATGACTAAGACTAGGGGCAACTTTCGATTCAATTCTAGGAATGACCAAGCCCACACCAAGTGAAGGAATAAAATTAATAAGGTACACATGTTGTCCCATTCCATGTCAACAACAACACATCCATTCACCGAGAACACTAAAACTCGACAAATAGATGACCCCACTAAATTAGGGTTTATGGTTTACATGATGAATTGATGATGGAAGAAAGTGGGTGTGTGAGTCAAATTTCAGTCCAAAAACCCTCCCATATCATTATGGCATGAAAATAGTCTATCCATGTCAAATTTCAATGCATACAGAAGAAGTTTGAAAAAATTTCAAAGTTGGCCCCATTCACAGGTCATTGTTGCCCGTGTCTAGTCCTAGTACAATTTACTTGTAAAATTTGTATAAGATATTTGGAGAATGATAATTTTGAAGGTGCTAGGCCTCTTCCTACACACCACGGCTAGATCAACTCTCATTGAAAGTCTATGTATTGGTCCCTATTAGTTTTGGGTTGTTAGTATTTTCAATTTCACGCACCTTTCAATCTAATCAAAGTTCAATTAATGTCTCTTGTTATTGTAGGGTTATAAAGCCTCATGATGCCAATGCCCATATGCCTCCAACCTTGTGATCTAATGATCATTGGGTGACAAGTGTCATGATGGGTGATGACTAAGACTAGGGGTAACCTTCAAGTCAAGGCTAGGAATGACCAGACTCACATCAAGTGAAGGAATAAAATTAAGAAGGTACATGTGTTGTCCCATTCCATGTCCACAAAAACACATCCATTCACTGGGAACACTAAAACCCGACAAATCGATGACTCCACTAAATTAGGGTTTATGGTTTACATGATGAATTGAAGATGGCATAAAGTGGGTGTGTGAGCCAAATTTGAGTCTAGAAAACCTCCCATATCGTTAAGGTATGCGAATAGTCTATCCATATCAAATTTCAATGCATCTAGAAAAAGTTTGAAAAAATTTCAACATTGGCCCCATTCACAAGTCACAGTTGCTCGTGTCTAGTCCTAGTACAATTTCCTTGTAAAATTTGTATAAGATATTTGGAGAATGATAAATTTGAAGGTGCTAGGCCTCTTCCTACACACCACAGCCAGATCACCTCTCATTGACACTCTGTGTATTGATCCCTTTTAGTTTTGGGTTGTTAGTATTTTCAATTGCATGCACCTTTCAATCTAGTCAAAGTTCAATTAATGTCTCTTGTTACTATAGGGTTATAAAACCTCATGATCCCAATTCCCATATGCCTCCAACCTTGTGATCTAATGATCGTTGGGTGACAAGTTTCATGAAGGGTGATGACTAAGACTAGGGGAAACTTTCAATTCAAGGCTAGGAATGACCAGGCCCACATCAAGTGAAGAAACAAAATTAAGAAGGTACTTGTGTTATCCCATTCCATGTCAACAACAACATATCCATTCACTGGGAACATTAAAACCCGACAAATCGATGACTCCACTAAATTAGGGTTTATGGTTTACAAGATGAATTGATGATGGAAGAAAGTGGGTGTGTGAGTCAAATTTGAGTCCAAAAACCCTCTCATATCGTTAGGTCATGTGAACAGTCTATCTATGTCAAATTTCAATGCATACATAAATAGTTTGAAAAAATTTCAACCTTAGCCCCATTCACAGGTCATTGTTTCCCGTGTTTAGTCCTAGTACAATTTCCTTGTAAAAGTTGTATAAGATATTTGGAGAATGATAATTTTGAAGGTTTTAGGCCTCTTCCTACACACCATGGCCAGATCACCTATCATTGACAATGTGTGCATTGATCCCTTTTAGTTTTGGGTTGTTATTATTTTCAATTGCACGCACCTTTCAATCTATTCAAGGTTCAATTAATTTCCCTTGTTACTATAGGGTTATAAAGCCTCATGATCCCAATTCCCATATGCCTCCAACCTTGTGATATAATGATTGTTGGGTGACAAGTGTCATGAAGGGTGATGACTAATACTAGGGGTAACTTTCAATTCAAGGCTAGGAATGACTAGGCCCACATCAAGTGAAGGAAGAAAATTGAGAAGGTACATGTGTTGTCCCATTCCATGTCAACAAAAAAGCATCCATTCACTGGGAACAAATCGATGAATCCACTAAATTAGGGTTTATGGTTTACATGATGAATTGATGATGGACATACCTACATCATTGGTATGATTAGGCGCAGTCATGTAGAGCTCCTCTTGGTTTCGAGAATAGTTCATTCTCTACTAAACAG
>JASDQU010103365.1:385756-396089 GCA_032191745.1 Picea mariana | reverse complement strand
TCCCACAAGTTCACCTGGCAGAGTGTTGACTCCAGGGGAACTTGTGGGAGACTAAGGGCTCTAAGGAATAAGGCCCCCGCCTTATTGTGAACCCCTTAGAATCATCGTGAGTGACTGTCGCAGTCTGCCCTCACGACATCGTGGATCCTCTCGAACTAGGTAATCGATAACCTACAGTTTGAGCCACGACAAGAGTGCTAGTAGGTTGTGGCAGGGCTGTTGTCCACACCTCTCCTTCAACCTCTCTGGAAATCATGTGTGGCCCCTTTACTCCATATGTGAGTCTGGTTGGCAAGCTATCGTCACCCTGCATCATCAACAATTGTGTCAGAACATGTCAACATCATATCATCAAATCGATGAAATATCACAGTAAATAAATCAACCCAAATAGCACACTCCCTAACTCAATCTGGAGTCCAAGGGGTTCCACTGATGTCTGCATCCCCAAGGTCCAAAACCCTGCACACTCAATAAAATTGAGTCAATAGCACCTGTCTACGTCAAAGCAGTAAAACATCATGTCATATATCATAACGCATCAAAATGAAGGATAAATGTTTTAACATCATAAAATTCCAGATCACTTGTGAGCAAGTGTCCTCAAAGAATAATTTTTCTCAGTGCACCAGAGCGGGATGTTACATACACCCCCTCTTGGTCTAAACTTCATCCCGAAGATTCTTAGTATCAATGCTGAAATAAAAGTACCACAGTATCATAAGTCTATCTATCAAACAAAAATGGGAACTGCTGACGCATATCATATGCATCCTCCCAGGTCGCCGAGTGTGGACTATAACTGTCCCACTAGACCTTGACCTGATCTATCGTTTGACATCGTAACTGTCGAATGCAATAATCTAAGATGTGGACCAGCTCATCGAGCGCTCCCTCATCTGATACCTGCAAGGAACTCATGTCAATCATGTGTGTAGGATCACTAATATAATGTATCAAAACAGATACATGAAAAACATCGTGCATACGCCTCAAAGAGTCAGGAAAGGCTAGTCCATAGGCCACCGGCCCCTTTCTCTCCACAATATCGAAAGGTCCCATGAACCTAGGAGAGAGTTTAACTCCCTTTCCAAACTTGATCGAACTCTTATGCGGTTTAACCCGCAAGAAGACTCGATCGCCGACCTCGTAACTATGGTCGACTTGGTGCGCATCGGCATAACTCTTCTGTCAATCCTGCGCTTCTTTAATCCTTTGTCTTATGGTTTTCATTTGCTCTTCGATTTCTTGGATCGCTTCAGGTCCCACTAGGACCCTATCCTCAAGTCGATCCCAACTCAAGGGTGTCCGACATGGTTGCCCATAAAGAAACTCAAAAGGTGCCATCTTAATGGTGCTCTGGTAACTGTTGTTGTAAGCAAACTCTACTAGAGGCAAGAATTCCTCCCAACGCTTTTGTTGGTCCATCACGTACATGTGAAACATGTCTTCCAAGGTTTGGTTCGTTCGTTTGGTCTATCCGTCAGTCTCTGGGTGATACGTAGTACTAAAATTAAGTTGGGTTCCTAAGGCCTCTTGGAAACTCGTCCAAAATCATCTAGTAAACACCAATCCTCGATCAGATATAATCTTCTTAGGCACGCCATGCAGCCTCACAATCACACTGATGAAAACTCTCTCTTTGTCAAGTGCCTGATACGTCGTATGCAAAGGAATAAAGTGAGCACTCTTCGTCAGAGTGTCTACTACTACAAAAATCGAGTCATATCTCATTGCCGTCAGTGGAAATCCAACAATAAAATCCATCAAAACAACCTCCCATTTTGATTTCGGAATGAAATTTGGTTGAAGTAATCCTGTCGGGTGTCTATGTTCAGCCTTTACTTGCTAAAACTCTAGACATCTAGCCACAAAGCTGACTATGTCGGCCTTCATTCCCTTCCAGAAGAATAGGGGTTTAAGGTCTGCCCTCATCTTCGTGACTGTTGGGTGAGCCATGTAAACTGCTCTATGAGCCTTGCTTAGGATCAACATCCTCAACTCGTCATTTGACAGTACGTAAATCCGACCTCTAAATCTCAATAACCCATCTCTATCAAAAGAAAATCCCTCATATCGTGGTACCATCATTGTGTTTTGTCCGAAAAAAACCCTCAACCTCTATGTACCATTCGTTGCCATGCTGTAAAGTGAGAATTTTCTCACATAATTTCGTCTGAAGAGGCAACACCAAGAATATGCATGGTCTCTGACTCAAAGCATCAGCCACTCGGTTCACTGTTCCCTTTATGTAAGTAATCTCGAAGTCGTACTCACTAAACAATTCTGACCAACGCCGCTGTCGCATGTACAGGTCACTTTGCGTAAAAATGTGTTGTAGTCCACAATGATCAGTCCTTAATTCAAATTTTCGTCCAACAAGGTAGTGTCTCCAAACCTTCAAGGCATATACGATGGCTAATAACTCCAAATCGTGTGTCGCGTAGTTCTTCTCATGCCTTCTCAGCTTCCTCAAAATGTAAGCAATCACTCGTCCGTCTTGCATCAAGACTCTGCCTAAACATTCCTTGGATGCGTCAGTGCATACCAATAAGTCTGCGTCCATGTCAAGGACCTTTAGTATCGGTGTTGTGGTCAACAACTCTTTAAGCCTTCGAAATGCTTCCGCGCATTTCTCGTTCCAAACAAACTTCTTGTTTTTCTTCTGCAATTCCGTGATCGGATTTGCTATCTTCAAAAATCCCTCGACAAACCATCGATAGTATCCTGCTAAAACCATAAAACTATGCACTTTTGTGACATTCGTCGGCGCAGGCCATTCCATAATAGCCTCAACCTTGGCTGGATCCATGGCGATACCTTCACTGGAGATGACATGCCCTAAGTAGTGAATCCTCGATTGATAAAAAGAGCATTTGGACAACTTCCCATAAAATTTGTGCTCTCATAGACACTGTAGTACCAAGCGCAAGTGCTCGTCATGCTCCTCCATCGTCTGAGAGTAGATCAAGATATCGTCAATGAATACTTGGACGAACTTGTCCAAGTACTCACAGAACAACCCGTTCATCAAACTCATCAAACTTGTCAATCCAAATGGTAAAACAGTAAACTCGTAATGTCCAAATCTTGTCTTAAAGTCGGTCTTAGGGACATCATCCTCCTTGATCCGTAACTGATGATACCCTGATCGCAAATCGATCTTGGAAAACATTGTTGCACCCTTCATTTGATCGAAAAGATCATCAATTCTTGGTAAGGGACACTGATTCTTGATCGTAGCCTTGTTCAATTGATATTAGTCAATGCAAAGCCTCCATGATCCATCCTTCTTTCGTACAAAAATAACTGGTGCACCCCACGATGACACACTAGGGCGTATCAGTCCCAAGTCCAACAACTCCTTTAGTTGCATTTTCAGCTCTTGCAACTCCAAGGTTGACATCCGATAAGGCGTTCTTGCTATCGGTTCGGTCCCCTATTTCAGGTCTATGGTAAACTCCAGTTCCCTTTTCAGTAGAATCCTAGGCAACTCCTATGGAAATATGTCCTCAAACTCCTTCACCACCGGATGGTGTTCTAGACCTTCCACTACTCCCTTTTCATTTAGCGCGAGGATCGCATAAAGCTTGCACCCCTTGCGCATACTCTTCCGTAACTGTAAGGAAGAGACGAACCTCAGGGATAATCCCTGGTTCCATCCTACAATCACACGTCTCTGTCCTTCATCATCGACCAAGCTCAACCGTTTGATCTTACAGTTGAGTATCGCCTCATGCGATTCCAACCAATCCATACCAATCATGACGTCATAAGATCCTAAGATCATTACATACAATTTGACCCTCGTGACAAACTCTCCCAGGTTAAGGGCACAGCCCGTAACCTTTCATCCAACTTTCTGTTTGGCTCCTGAAGCCATCTCTAGGAAGCTAAACTCGTCCTGTTCAACTGCCTTTACCTTAATCCTTTTTAGCACTGCACCAGAAATGAAACTCTCAGTAGCACCTGGGTGTATCAAAATACTAAGGGTTTGGTCAGTGACAGTACCTGTTGTCTCGAGCATAGTTGACTGGTGCTCTGCCTGGCAGTTATTCATCGCCGCATGAATCCGATGGGCCTTGCTCATATCTCCCATGTTAGTGGTTCCAACTGATTCAGACACTCTGGTCCTCTCCACAGGATAGTGGCGCTGGTAGTGTGGCTCCCCACATGTCCAGCACCCCTTCTTCGGACTAGTAGTCCTGGTACTCGAAGTAGAAGATGACGGCCCACCGACCTGGAACCCAAGTCTGTTCTGCTGAACAGGCCTAAACTGCTGCTGCTGCGGGCGAAGCTGCTGCTAATGCGGTGGTCCCCGATAAGGTGCCCACTGCTGAGGCGGCAGTCGCCGGGGTGTAGTTAAAGTGGATCCTCTCTGGAAGCCATGATATCCCGGCATATGTCTCGCTGGTGTCTGATGATGCAGTGTACCAGATGAACCCTACCCTGCTGGTCTCGCTGGAGTCCTGGTCTGACCCCCACTGATAAGCTCCTCCTCTGCTATGAGGTCCTTTTGGATAGCGTCATGCAAGGGTTGAGGCATCAAGATCCTAACCTTTGCACGCAGGCTACCGTTAAGGCCAAACACGAACCTGATGAACTTAAGCTTCTCAGTGTTAAGGTGCAGAGCATTCTAGAGCAACTCCGTAAAATGTGCCTTGTACTCAGGCACCATACGACCTCCCTGTCATAAAGTGTTGAACTCATTGAGCTGACGCTCAATGAATTCCTCTGAAAGGTACCTCTCTCGAAAACATTCCTCGAACAGTTCCCATGACACGTCTTCAACGGCCATGTTCAGCTGCAACAGGAGCGTCTTCCACCATAGAAGAGTGCTCCCCTTCAGTTTAAAGACCGCCATGCGGACCTTCATGTTGGAGGTATAATCACGAAGTGCAAAGCACATCACCATATTCTCCAACCATGCCTCGACGGCGGTGTCATTCGGGACACCAAAGAACTTGGGAAATTTAACCTTCTCGAGTTCACGGTGAATGCTACCTATAACGGCAGGTGCACGCGGAGGAACCTCAGCGGGTGCCGGCACCCTGGCCTCGTCTCTGTCCAATCGGCTGATCAGTGCCTTAGACATACGCTGAAAATATCTCATCATCCCAACAACATCACCAACTTCTATCTGCTCCTGTCCGAGAACCTTCTCACCTCCCTGGGGGTTAGACCCCTCAGGCATGGATGCTACTGGAGGCATCACACCTCCTCCCCTAGCACTCCGTCGTCTACCTCTGCGACGTCCTCTAACCATGATTACCTGCACGCACACAATCAACTCGATCAGAAATAGTATAATCAAATCTAATCATGTCAATAAAAGCCGTAGCAAATCCCAAGTCATGGGTCGAACCCGCTCTGATACCATATGTGACATCCTCCTCGTTACGACAACAACTCTTTAACAGGTGCAAATTTATTTTTTTTTGTTTAAGGTGTGTGCGCGCATGTAAAAAGTAACAGACACACTTGACTCTACGTCGCCACTCGACGACTAACAAGACGCAACCACGATGATCACAACAAGAAGACATAAGGCGCACAACAAGTAACTGCAAGCATTAAACGACCATAGACATAAGGCACACAAGAAGTAACTGCAAGCATTAAACGACATACTGTGTTATGTACATTACAAAAACAGATGGAAGAATCCATAGTAGTAGATTTTACAATTTCTTCACAGGAAAGCAGGGCGCTTAATCTTAGTTCTCTACTCTAGAGAGAGAGAATGTCAGATAGGCTCTTGGCCGATTGCTCAGGCATAAACTAGTAATTTCTATTAGGAGGTCGTAGTGGTGGGAACTCTGCCTTTAAAGAGCCTAAGACTAATAGTACGACCTTAGAGGTGTGTCGCAGGAGTGGAAACCCTACCTTTAAAGGGCCCGAGACTCTTGATACGGCACTGGAATCTTTACACAAAAATAATCACACACACAGACTTATATACAAAGCGACTAGCTTTATCAAATCGAAGAGTTTGATATCATACAACTGTGAGTTTGGACAATTCCAATTATAGTACTAACCCTAAAATTAATTAACAATCTCAATACATCCTATATGTTACATATACCATAAAATTACAATAACATTATCTTAACAACCTCACATCTTATGTTATAAAAACCTTGCAACTAAAACATCAATCACCAATCACATTACTCCTTGTATGCTAACAATGCAATGAAGTTACAATAACTTTACCATAAAATAAATCAACATTCATTTATATTACCATAACCTTGCCAATGAATTAATAATAAAATAAATCATTACTGTAGCATTTGACATGAAGCATTACATTACATGATTCTTCCATTGCTCGCAAGTCTCATTCATCAGGCAACATGTCATTCAATTCTTAAATAATCATGGGCGTGAGAATAAGTAATTTTAAGCCATCATTAGAAATAACTATATAAAAACTAAATATCTAGATCTACCATCTACTACATAAATCCTCAACGCGTAAAAACTAAATCTATGTCAATCATTCACTACATACTAACGACTGCTCAAGTAGCAATAACTAAAACCATCAGTATTGCATCCATAAGGCCATAAGGTGCCATCTCAAACAACACTAAATATACATCAATAAGCCATTCGGAACTTCGCCAAGGTTAACATGTAAGTAACATCAACTGTAGGCTAACTAGCTTGGCTAAAATTAAAAAAAAGGGAGAGCCATTAGCAATTGGACACTAAATGCAACCAGTTTTAGCAAGGTTAAAAGCAACCCATCCTTAATCCAACGTTCCTTCCAACTAGTCATTACTCTTGATGACCATAGTATCTATATCAACTAGAATGCTGCCATTAAATGTACAATTAAGCGATCACAAGACCCTTATCGCAAGCAATTAATAATGCATTCTCAATCATAGATCAATCAGCAAGTCTGCAAATTGCAATAGTCAATTTTTACCACTCCACTGTAATCATTACTCCTTCAAATTGGGTAGTTCTAATTTAACCATGTTCTCATCTACTAGCTGTTAACATTAATTGAAACATCAACCAAATAAAGTAGCTTGCTATTAATACATACTAACTAATATAAAGTAGTTGTTGTTATGAAAAGTTAACTAATACAAGGCAGATTGCCTTTATTAAATAAAGTAGATTGCTATCATTAACCCAAATAATTGAATTTCTAATTCAGAAAACATTATTGACAAGGGAGGTTGCTCTTAACAATAAAGTCAATTTCCCATTATGCCAAAATTGAATGCATTCAATTAATTTGAAATAATCCAATCTCAACCGGCACTTAAAACATGAGCAATACTTTCCTACTTTCAGTTTAGAATACAACCCATTAAGATTTTATGGGGGATAGGGTGTCTCTAGATTAATGGTTTAATATATAAATTTTGTCTCTAACTGGAAATAAATAATTTAATAAATAAGGTGTCACAAGGATAGTGCGTTGTCCTGAGGTTAACAATTGATTAAAAACATCAAGAGCTATCATGTCCAACAACTGTTGCCAGAACGAATTCTCAGATCTAAATTTACAAAAATGAAATGCCCTTACATCTATTGCCAGAACGAATTCTCAGATCTAAATTTACAAAACGAAATTGCCCATACAACAATTGCCAGAACGAATTCTCATATATAATTTACAAAAACGAAATGCCCATACATCTTTTGCCAGAACGAATTCTTAGATCTAAATTTACAAAATGAAAATGCCCATAGTGACATACAAAACGCCCTCATCAATAAAAAAACACCCACAAAATTTTATAAACGCCCACAACAATGTAAAAACACCCACGACAAAGGTAAAAACGCCCACTAGGATATTTAAATGTCCATAGAAATGTAAATACCCCCACAGAAGTGTAAAAACGCCCACGACAATGTAAAACCGCCCACGACAAAGGTAAAAATGCCCACTGGGATATTTAAACGCCCACATAAATGTAAATACACCCACAGAAATGTAAAAATGCCCACGGCAATGTAAAATCGCCCACTGTGATATTTAAATGCCCATAGAAATGTAAATACACCCATAGAATGTAAAAATGCCCACAACAATGTAAAAACGTAGGCAACAAACGCAAGGTAGAACGGGAGATCGCACAGATCCAAGGAAGGTCGGTAATGCCGAGCTCATAAAATTCTTTTATCTAATACTGACATGCAACAACAGAGTAAGAAGTATTATTTTTATAACTGTCCCACAATTACAATCGCCGAAGAGCAAGCCAAGAAACCAATTAATCCAACAAGAACCCAAGCCGTTTGAAGTTAAGTATTTTTCATCTCAGAATGCCAATACAAAAATGCTGATAACAATAATAGAGGGCTAAGGTCATAATACCTTCTATCATGCAATTGAAAAACATACCGTTGCCTTAACTCCTGCGTCGAATGATGACCCTGCGCTCCGTGCTGCTCCTGCTCCGCGTCGCTCCCGCTCGCCGACCGTAGAGGCTACACCGGTACCTCCCACCCAATCTCTAGGGGTACACTGCTTCCCCCTTAGTCCCCCAAGCCGCAAAGGGGCCACACACAATCCCGATGTTCCGTCTAGCTTCCCAGCTCGCCTCGCAAGGCCGAGCTACCACTCCTATCCAAGCTGGAAAATCCCAACTCTCCACAAGTAATCAGTTAAGTCACAGTTCCGGCAGCGTAACGTTACGCTAATAGACGATCCCCTTCTTCCTCATCTTCCCTTTCTTTCATAGAGTTGTCCAAACCTCACACTTTCCCTAAATCACTTTTAAATTAAAAATAAAAATATTCTAAATATTCTCCTTCACACAAGTGTCGTCCATCCCCCTCTTTCCTCCAATAATTATTTTTTTTAAATTATTAATTTACTCATTTCCGTCACCCACCTAGAGTTGCTCCTAAATTTCCTCCTAGGTGTTCCTAGATCCCCTTACATGTTTTAAATAATTTCCCTAAAAATGAAGTTACTAAATCAACTCAATTTAGAAGGTTCTTAATTGCAAATTCCTTACTATGTTGACCTCGCTTTTTACCATAAGTTCCCAACTTTCCTTTATTATGTTTCCTCCAATCCTTAGTTTCCTAATTTTTATTATCCCCTTCTTTCCCCTTTTTATTAGAGACAAAATCACAGTTGCGCTATTTACTCTTTTCCCTTTATTATTAATTTAAAATATTTTTATACTTCCACAAGTTAAATAATTTGTTTCTTCTTTACAATTTAAAACCACAGATTTTTAATTAAATTATTACTCTCTTCATTTTACCCTAAAAATTTATGAAGACTAAAACTATTACCTAAGGGTTTTTTTTTTGTTTAAATTTCTATTTTTATTTTTATTGGGTCTGTTCTTAAGGTTAGACAAAATTTTACTTGAGAAGTTTTAAACTTAGGACTTAGATTCTGAACTAGGTGACATTTAATTAGGGAAGTAGCTTAAGAATTTCTTAATGTGTTAAATGTCTTAGGGCCATCTAGGTTTGTTCCTTCATCAACATCAACACGACATGCCCTTCAGGACGCACCACATGCTCCAAGGGTGCCACTCGCCAACTTATGTTTATTTTTCACGACGTGCCCTTCAGGATGCACCACGTGCTCCAAGGGTGCCACTCGCCAACTTGTGTTTCTTTCGCGGGATGTGCCCTTCAGGATGCACCACATGCTCCAAGGGTGCCGCTCGCCAACTTGTGTTTCTTTCGCGTGACGTGCCCTTCAGGATGCACCACATGCTCCAAGGGTGCCACTCACCAACTTGACTGATTGGTAGACATCTATAACCCCTGGAGTCAACACTTCGCCAGGTGAACTTGTGGGAGACTAAGGTCTCTAAGGAATAAGGCCCCCACCTTATTGCGTGCCCCTTAGAATCATCATGAGCGACTGTTGTAGTCTTCCCTCATGGCATCGTGGATCCTCTCGAACTAGGTAATCGTTAACCTACAGTTCGAGCCATGACGGGAGTGCTAGTAGGTTGTGGCAGGGCTGTTGTCCACAGCTCTCCCTCAACCTCTCTGGAAATCGTGTGTGGCCCCTTTACTCCATATGTGAGTCTGGTCAAAAATCCATCGTCAGCCTGCATCATCAACAATCATGTTATAACATGTCAACATCATATCATCAAATCAATGAAATATCACAGTAAATAAATCAACCCAAATAGCACACTCCCTGACTCAATCCGGAGTCCAAGGGGTTCCACCGATGCCTCTGCATCCTCAAGGTCCAAAACCCTGCACACTGAATAATACTGAGTCAGTAGAACCTGTCTACGTCAAAGGAGTAAAACATCATGTCATCTATCATAACGCATCATAATCAAGGATAAATGTTTTAACATTATAA
>JASDQU010103365.1:359927-376319 GCA_032191745.1 Picea mariana | reverse complement strand
ATATGCATAAGTTGACATTGAATATACTTCGTTATCTTCACTTTGGTTGGTTTGTGTTGTTTTGGACTTGACTTCACAAAGCACCGGAGCGAAGCGGGAACAATAGAGACCTAAGGAAGCACTATAAAGGTATGTCACTTATTACTTCTTATTAGCAGATTCAATGATTACAGCTTAGGGAAAGAGTCATGCCCTATCCTATTTTTTCTAGATCCAGGTGTATCTAGGCAGATCTATTAGTGTCCGCACCTACCGATTAGTCCGATAACAAAATTGGCGACTCCACTGGGGATGCAACCCATTTTTTAGTGGTTTTTGGTTGTTTTTCCTTGGCCATTTGCTCTTACCTTACCATTTTTCATTTCTATCAATCTCTGAGTCTTGAGGAGACCTTGACAAACTCTCTGGGTCCATAAGTTACTTACAAAATTTTGTCTTTTTTCCAAATTTTCATTAGTTTCAGGCCTTCTCGCACTGAACCCTTTTGTAGCCTGCGAGAACCACTAGAGTTCGCAGCCTACTGTTCAGTCCAGTGCGAAATTCTTGCACTTTGCTTGTGTCCAGCCTGCAAGAATCCTTCATTCTCGCACTGTACACCACTGTTAGCCTACAAACCCATTTGCAATTTTTTTGGATTAAGTTTTTTGTATCCTTAGATGCCCATATTTCTATGTGTGTCTGAAAAGAACTTCTTTGGCTACTGATTGATTGTTTCTTGACTTCCGATTTCATGAATGATTAGTCTTCGCAAGTCGAAATCTCTTCTTGTTCATTTTTTCTCAACTGTTATCTCTTGAACTTTTCTTAACAAGGATATAATCTCTAGTTTTGAGATCTGAGTGCTTGTTTGGTTGGGAGCCGGTGATCAGTTTAAAAGTTGGGATTGACTGTCTTTTTCAATTGCTCGTTGCTTGGAAAATTGTTATCCATATGCATTTGAAGAGACTAGTCTTGTCTGTTTGATATTTTTGTCTTCATTGAAAGATTGGTTTGGGTTTTTCATTGTATATGGCTTTTTTCATCAGTTGCTAGTTTTCCTTAGTTCCACCACTGTTGTTTGGTTTCTAGTAAAAAATTAAAACATTTTTCTTTTTAAGCAACCTTTTATTCGAAAATATTGGCATTCAATTGTTGAAATGGAACAAATAGAGAATTGGCATTGTTCATGATTCGTTGAAATTGCATTTCAAAGAAGATCGTATATAATAGTTTAAGATTGTTCTAGAAAACTCCTCTTTCCCTCCTATAAATAGGATTCATCGAACAAAAAATTGGTATCTTTCATTCCTATCTATGCATTGTTGGGTCAGAGTCTCACACAACATCTGTTTCATTTCCATCTTCTTTGAGTAACAATAGCCTTTAATAATATTATGCAATTTTTAAAAGTTAACTAGTAACTCTTTTCTAGGACTCTATTACACCAACATTAGCTAGGCTAGAGCTTTGGAATAGGCAGAGAGATACACTCTCCAAAGCACAAAATACACAATAGAATCTTGTGGTAAGGAGTGTCAAATTCCATTTACAACATTCTGTCCTAGGAAGCCTTTCTCACACAAGGGTCAAACCTGAGGTCGCATCGAGATTGATAGAGTTACTCACCCTGCTTTGTTGATATTAGTGTAGAGATTGCACGTATTATAGGGGTCACTTGAAGGTATACCCACAATGATGAGTGGAAGTCTCTCAAGATGATTTCGAGCTAGATACCCTTCCCTTGCGTGTGGATTAGACTGTCGACTATTCCCTCAGGCTTTATTATTGTTGGTGGTAACCTTAGTGGCCTATCTTCTTAGGGTCTTACACAAGGCGACTGTGAAGGGGCAAGTCTTCATGGTACCTAGAACTAACGTTGGCCAAACTCACTCAGTCTCCTTGGAGGGTATACGCACAATTATGTGTGGGAGCTTGCACCAAGGTGTAAGTCTGTTAAGTAGGTCGCCAACGTAACTTTTCCACCCTATCCCAACCCCTTCTTGTCTCGTCGTTGTGATGTTGGATTTCATCACCAACTAGTGACTTCAGAATTAGAAGGTCTTGTTTGCTTGGTTTTTCTTCCTATATTTTTACTAGCACATGTTGTTTGTTTACCCAAGTTGACCATAGAATTTCCTTCATAAGTTTTTTTAACTCGATCTCAATTGACCCTCCACGTCATTCACATAGAATGCAAGGCTTACACCCAGAAAATATGGAAGGTTCTCAACCCTTGCCTACCAACTCACCGGAGGGCTCTCCTCAATAGAGTGAAGTCCAAGATGTTACCACTCCACAAGTGGAAATAACTGATTCTCTAGAATGGTTCTGAATTACCAATTCTCGAGAGGACTTTTGACTTCATCCCGACTCTGAGAGACATATTATGTGAGTGAATTCTTCCAGAGACTTGGTTGTTCTATCTTCTGGATCACTGACTGGACCTTTCCTAGGACCTGAGGGTCAACATCCTTTTTGGACTACTGGTGTTTTCAGATGAGATCTATTTGGCTCAGGAGTAGGCATTGATATCACCATCTCACCTACGCTACCTAAAACATCTGATCCAGACATAGTACCTTTTACTACTGCTTATTATTTTCCCAGTACAGAAGCTCCGCGAGATGACCACATCTTGACTCTTCCTTTATAAATGTTCCATTACACAGATACTACGAGTCTTCACACCAGGATTACCACGGCTAGCCAAGCCCCCATTTACACATCGCTTTCATCCAGAGTCACCCCGACACTTCCACCCGGATACCATATGTTGAATGCCTCTATTCCTGCTCCTGCGCAAATCTCCTCCGGGATTCCTGCCAGTTCCGCTCCTTCTGGGCACCATCCCCCCAGTTTCATTCTGACACTTCCTCCACCCCCTTTCATAGGACCTCTTCCATCCTCTATCATATGCATTGATCCTAGTGGCACCGTTATGTCATTCACACCAAATTACCAAATTCTTGTTGGTGGACAATTTCACCAAGGAGGCCCAACTCAACCCCCCCTTGTAGGACAAATCCCAATTGGAACACAACCCCGATTGGAGGGAAACCCCCACCGACCCCAACCTATGGAAAAAACATAACCCCATATTTGGCCCAGTATTGGAATCATCTTATACAACATAACCCTCACCCGATTGGGGGGCAACAACTTTCGACTAGCTCCGTCATACCCCCTGGTACAGGCCAACCCTATCCGGGTATGTATAATCCTATTTGGAGCTTGAATGCTCCACCCCACACCCCCATTCTAGGTTACAACCCTATGTGTTACTTTCCTCCAGAAAAGCCACAGAATTTGCTCGGATCTTCTCATTATATGCAAACTGCTTATGGTCCCACTGGTTTGCCGATGGGACTCCCTCCCCAAAGTCACCAGTACCCGCATGTGAATAGACAGTTACCTTTCTTAGCCACCCTGGACCTCCTCGATCTGTCGAGGATTTTAAATGATCCTATCTATCACTCTCCCCAATGGCTTGCCATACCGGCCAAACTACCATCTGACATCCCTAAATTCGATGGCAAAACAGGAGACGACCCAAATAATCACGTAATGAATTTTCACCTTTGGTGCTTATCCAACTCCTTGATGGATGACTCTATTCGTTTACTCCTTTTTCAACGAACCCTCACGGGCTCCGCCGCGAAGTGGTATATAGAATTACCACGAGGATTCTTCATCGACTTCAACACCCTCGCTATGGCTTTTCTCACCCACTACCAGTTACTGATCCGCTATGAAACAGGGACCAAGATTTTGAGTTCTTTTAAATAAACCAAAGCCACTCATATATCCGATCACATTCATGAGTGGCGACAGAGAAGACGTCTCATCAAACTCGAACTTCTCGATCAGTTGCTGGCTGAGTGGTTCATAAAATCGTTCATGAATGACATCGGTCGTGACATCACCATGGGTGGAGTTGTCACAAAAGAACAAGCCATTAGTCGTTCTCAATACCTTGACCTCGTTTACTCACAAACGGGTACTCTTTACGACTTAATCCCTGATGCGCCTCGTCCTTCTACTTCCACCACTTCAACTACTCCCACTACTTCTCATGCAGCCGACGTTGTGATTGGCACTTTCCATTCCCAACCTCATTCCGTCCAAACCTCTAGAAACAACCCCAAACCCATTTCTTCTAATGTTCAAAATGCTTTGTCTCCTACCCCTCCCACCGACAAGACTTCAAAGGTAAATGTTGTTCAATCTACCCCTGCCGGTAAAAAAAAATCTAGAAAGGGAAAGGATAAGAATAAGGAGGACAAAAATAATTCGCAAGAAGAAAGAACCAAAACACCACATGTTGACAATAGGGATAAGCGCAAACCTTGATACCCTTGTCTTATCTGTGGTGATGATCACTACACTAAGGATTTCCCACGACGAGCCAAGGTTACTAAGTTCCTTCAAGGGACCATGAAACCACCCACTCTGGCCATATTGTCACAACCCTTCCCTTCTCAACAACATGCCTAATTGGTCATTCATGACCAACCTTCACCCTCCAATACATCCTATGTCTTAATGTGTATAGGTGATTCAAAGCAGAATGGCATCACACTTACCACTCAAGCCAAAGATTATTCTCCCTCTAAAGAGAAGGTTGATGCTATACCTCCTTCGTTGGTCCAACCATATACCACGACTCCACCTACCAACGGTCCTCTTCATCTCGAATGACCAAGCCTCGACAGAGTTCTTCGCCCTCCCCCAAAGGGCATAGTTTGAAAATCAGCTTTCAATCCTCATGCTCGTGCTACCCAGAACTATAGTATTGTTGAAGATCTGGCCCAAGAACCATCCGTGATGTCATCCCTCGAAGTCCTTCAAAGTTTTCCTATACAACGAAGAGCACTGTTGAAAGCTATTGGTGGAATCGACTCTACGGATACGAATTTAATAATTTTTTACTTGGAAGATCACATTCCAAGGTTACCCCCTCAACTCGCATTCCAAATACAAGTTATTGTCTCTGACAAAAACATTTATAGAACAGTTATCGACGAGGGTGCCTCGATGTGTGTCATGTCTATTACCTACTGGAAAGCCATCGGCTCTCCTTCTTTGACTGAATCCCACAACACACTCAAATCCTTTAATGGCTCTATTTTTAAGCCTTATAGTGTCCTCCCTTCATTGCCGATTATGTTAGAAGGTAAAATGGTCCAAGTTGAAGTGGAATTCTTTGATGCTCCTCTCGATTACAACCTTCTACTTGGCCGTAGTTGGATTGATTCCATTCATGCAGTTGTGTCGACTCTTTTCCATGTCATGTGTTTCCCTCATCAAGGAAAGGTCATTACTGTCGACAAATTAGCCTTCTTTAACTTGGATGTGCATACCGACAACATATCATTCATTGCCAAAACCCCCCCCCTGGATATGAGAACGTTGGCGTGGGTCTTCTTAAAGACTCCTTGTTAATGGGTACCTTCTTCATCCCACCAGCCGATGTTCCACATCCATCTGTCGCCTCGATCAACATGATCTCCAACTCTACACATGGAACCCCTGCGTCTCACGACCCATGGATGGTACCCAACCCCGACGATCATCTTCGTTACGGCGATGAAATTCCTTTGAGTCTGGTCGAATCCGCTTATCAGGCCATTCAATCGATAACCCCTTCTACCCCCTCTCTTGGTGACTTATCTCCAGATCCTTTCCATGTCATTTTTCCCATGGATGATATGATTATGTCTGTTATGGAAGACACCCCCTGGGATGATGGACATCATTGTTCCATCCTCTTCCTAGAACAACACACCATTGAGAGCTACCAACGGATCTTGACCCCATCAACTGTTGTCGTCATCTCTACTGTTCCCGAGTCTACACACGATGTGTTTGCCGAAGGGAAATTAAGTAATATCTCACCCACCATCCCCCTAGACATATCCATAAAACTTGGAATTTTTGAAAATGTGCATATCGGAGCTTCGTGTTCCCCTGATGAAATGGTCACCTACAAGCCGCTTTTCAAAGAATTTCATGACATCTTCACCTAGAGCTATGAAGAAATGTCGGGTATTGACCCTGACATTGTGATACATGACATTAAGACATACCCAGATGCTAAAACCGTTCGGTAATGCCTTCATCCGGTCCACCCACGTAAAGCAGCCGCTATCAAGATTGAAGTTGAGAAACTTCTCAAAGAAAGCTTTATTTACCCGGTGGCTCTCACTAAATGGGTTTCCAATATCGTCCCGATCAACAAGAAACAAGGCACAATCCGTGTGTGCATTGATTATAGGTATATTAACAAAGCATGTCCTAAAGACAAATTTCCTACCCCCTTCGTAGACCAGATCGTCGACGATTGTGCTGGAAGTGAAATATTCTCTCTGATGGATGGTCTCTTCGGATATAATCAAATCAATATCATTCCCGAGGACCAACACAAAACCGATTTTAATTGTCCTTGGGGCACTTTTGCCTATTGGAAACTTCCTTTCGATCTAAAAAACGTTGGCGCAAATTTTCAGCACGCTATGTCTTATGCCTTCCATGATATCAAGCACATCGTGCAACCATATCTAGATGACTTAATTGCTCATTCCATGCGCCGTATAGATCATCCAATACACCTTCGAGTCATTTTGCTTCGATGTCGATTCTACCATATATGCTTGAATCCTCACAAATGTGTTTTCTTTGTAGAATTCGTCCAACTTCTAGGCTTTATTGTTTCACGTCAAGGGATAAGGGAAGATCCTTTGAAGGTAGAGACGATTCTCAATCTACCTTCTCCTTCTTTGCTTTGCCAGTTACAAAGTTTGCAAGGGAAAGAAAACTTTCTTCGTCGTTTCATCCCAACCTATGCCGAGATAACTCTTGGATTTACGCGACTACTAAAAAAGGGGTCTGAGTTCATATGGGATACCACTGCCAACAAAGCTTTCGAATCTTTGAAACTGTCCCTGACACGTACCCCGCTTCTCTTCCCACCTGATTACAGTCGCGATTATTTCCTCTACCTCGTAGCCTCAGATTACACCATCACTATTTTTCTCGTCGAGGAGGATGATTCTCATGATGAACATGTCATCTATTACTTGAGTCGAAGTCTTACACCTACTGAAACCAAGTATTTACATGTTGAAAAACTGGCCTTGGCATCTGTCCAAGTAGTTCAACATTTCCAGCACTATATCCTCTCTCGCAAGACTATGGTAATTTCTAACTACAACCCTATGCAGCACATTATTACATGCCAATTGCTAGGGGGAAAATACTCCAAATGGATCTTGATACTCCAAGAGTTTGACTTAGAATTTGAACGCGCTAAGTCCAAGAAATCCTTAGTGTTTGTCGAGTTGATATGGAACTTTCCCTACTCTGAGACGAAAAATGTAACAACCGATTCATTACCTGATGAATCCCTTTTCCTGATTAGTTCCAATGATCTTTAGTATGGAGAAATCATCACATATCTCCAAACCTAGACTTTCCAGCCCAATTTGTCTAGTACTGACCACCATCAAATATGCTACCAAGCCCGTCAATATATTATCCTCGGTAATACTCTTCATCATCGTGGGATTGACTTAGTTTTTCGATGATACCTCACATTTGACGAAGCCGAGAAATACCTAAATGACTGCCATTATGGAGCCTGTGGTGGTCATATGTCTAGGTATGCTACTGCCCAGAAGATCTTACAAGAAGGGTATTTTTGGCCTTCCTTATTTAATGATTATATAATTGTCGTCCAAAAATGTTACGCTTGCCAGACCTACAACCATAAAATACAGTCACATCCTTCTCCTCTTCACCTTATGGTCTCCATGGGTCCTTTTGTGAAATGGGGTATCGATTTCATGACATGTCACCTTTGCTCGGCCGAGGGGCATGGATACATTGTTGTAAGCATAGACTATTTTATGAAATGGGCTGAGGCGATGTCAACATTTGACAACACCGGAAAGACCACAACATTATTCATATTCAATCACATCATAGCTCATTTTGGTGTTCCTCAAGCTATCATCACTAATCACGGTAGTCACTTTAGAAACTTCATGATGTCCGAACTCACTGAAAAGTTGGGTCTTCACCATGAAAACTCAACACCCTATTACCCATAAGCCAACGACTAAGTAGAAGAAATTAACAAATTCCTCATTACCATTCTTCAACGAATCATAGGGATTCACAAAACGAGTTGGCACACGATGTTGTTTTCAGCATTGTGGGCTTACCAGACATCCGTTAAGTCTACTACCGGGTTTACACCATTCCGGTTAGTATATGGTCTAGAAGCCATCCTACTGATTGAATGTGAGATACCCTCCTTAAAACTAGCCGTCGAACTCCTCCCAAACACCTATGCCGAAGAAGAACGTCTGCTGTATCTCATGCGATTAGACAAACTTGTCGTGATGCCACCCTAGTCATAGAAGCCCAGAGGAAACGCATCAAAGCCCAATACGACAAATATGTCAAGCCTCGCGTTTTCTCCGAAGGTGATCTAGTTCTTTTTTACGAACAAGATCAAGATATGCTAGGAGAAGGAAAATTCGAAGCTATGTGGCGAGGTCCTTATATCGTTAGACGAGTTTTGTAGAAAGGAGCTTACGCATTAGTGGACTACGATAGTATCCCTTTAAGCAAACCCAGAAATGGGTTGTACTTAAAGAAGTACTATGCCTAAAATCGCTTGTGCATGAGTACACGTATTTTATTGTATCATACTTCTTGTGTGTTACTGTAGTATGATTTTCATTATCTGGTCTCTTCCCTTATGTTACATTGTGTTTGGTTTCCAGATGTCGAAGTCTTCGCTACCCCACATTGGCTTTGCTGATGGCGCTAGCCGTAGTACTCAGAACATTGCTTATGTTGCTTGGGTAATTTATGCCCCTACAAATGAACTTATCACTCTACGAGGTGTGTGTCTTGGTCATGCGAACAACAATATTACAGAGTATATCACCATTATCAAATTGTTGATTGATGCTATTTTTCTCGGTATCATCACTTGGTACTACAGTTAAGTAATGTGTATGCTATTCAAAGTCCTACTTTATTATGGGTATATTTACGAATTCGCCTCTTGTAATGTTATTTTGATTATATTGAGTATCAGCACATTCCTAGATGTCTAAATACATTAACTGATGCATTAGCTAACTATGTATTAGATAGACATTTGGGCCATTTATAAACCAGTCACATCACATGTATCACACAACACAAGATAAGTCGGTAGAAGCTATATATATGTATATAACGATCAAAAGTTTTTACAAAAAGTTTATGTCCAAGAGCCAAAATCTCAAAATCTGAAGCTCATAACTTCTACAAAGTAGCATCATGGGTGATGCTCACGATAACACACAACTACCTGGGCCACCCTATGAAGTATTCGGCTAATAGACTCTGACACGCCCACAGTGTGGCACTGATAACGCCTAGGGATCTCCCCAATAGACATATCTAGAATGTCAGCAGTCAACCCCTCCAAATTTTTCTCCATTGCCTCATAGTCTTCAGCATCCCATCGCGCCACTGGAGCCGCCTCTCCTCACCGCTGAATAGGAGATGTGCCTAGAGGTCGATATGGCCCCACATCTATGTCATCAAAAGGAGATTTTTTGATTAGTTCTTAGACAAACATAAAAAACATTTTATATATGATAAAAATTACAAAAACATTTAAAAGAAAAAAATGTGTACTTCCTATCTAGGTCACCCCACTGAGCATCCTAAGGTAGGACTAAATCTGGATCCCCTCAAAAGTCCAAATCGGCATATGCATAGTCATCAACCATCAACATCTATGGCCACAACCAATCAAAGAATGAATCATTGTATTTGATGATGGGCTCAGCTACATGTTGGGCCATGAGGTTGCACCACCTCAACATCCTCAGATCCTATGGGGTTGGTAAACCCCACTCAACCTGTAATCTCAGCAATGGGACCCTGTCGAGAAAGAAGGAAACCAAAAGTGATCTGTACCCAAACTGCTTCAAGTCGCCCTTCCTGCATTTCGTCAATTGCCTCTTCAGATTGCGGAGAACTACATCTGACCAGTTAAAGACTCATGGCTCTGTGCACTCTATGGTGTATTAGAAGTAGCTCTGGAGAGACATGTGTGGAGCTACACTCCTAGCCATGTGTGCTATACTAAACAAAATGGTTCACAGGGTCAAATCTTGGACCCCCCAAATAGCAACCTTGCCCTTGCTTCTTTCTACCTCTAGAACATAGTACTGGCAACAATACTCACTCACAGGGAGTTTGCCACCTCGTCTACCAATCAAGCTAGCATGGTACCCACGTCGTGATAACCCTATTATAAAGTAGATATCCTCGATATCTAGGGTCAACGTGTGGACTCCCACATGAAACAACTATTGGTCCACGTCCCACATATGAACCAAGTACTCCAACAACCTGATTTGGGCCCTCATGCCCAGAATCCAGAAGAATTTCAAGAGTCCACAGTCTCGGAGGGTAGTAACAGTACTTAGGTCATTCCTAGCAATAGCATCCTCCTCCTCATGTTCTCTTTCTCGCCACTCCAACATCGTGATGGTCAAATGCCTACACAAGAGCCATAAGAGAAGGGTTAGCAACTCATTTCAAACCTTGACATATTTTTTATTGAGCAAAAATCAAGTTGAATTTTCATTTTTCGGCCCCCGCAAGTGCCCCTTTAGCACAGTGCGAGATTCTCGCAGGTCACATATGGATAGCCCGCGAGAATGCTCGGGCTCAAGTTTTTTCCCTAAAACAAACCCAAAAACTTGAAAATTACCAATAAAAACTAAAACTAAACCATAGAAAGGGTAGAAGATCATAAGCTTACCTCATTGACGGAGACGGTTTTCCAAATGGTCGTTTGTGCCTCCCGCGATCGAGAAATGAAATTTGGTGGAAAAAAGAGGTGTTTTGGGTAAAGTTCTTGGCAAAATCACAATGAAAATGGTAAAATCCCTCTTTACCCATATTTGTTCACTTTTTACAATTTTTGTTGATTTTTTATATTGTTTTGCCTATCAAACCTAATTCATAACAGTCCTATGAGTGTGACTTTTTGCAGATATAATGACTTTGAAGTCCACAAGAAGGAGTATGGATGTTTTTCCCTTTTTGTCGCATGTACGACTGCTTTTTATGATTTTTAGAAAAACCTCGAGCTCAGTCTTCGTTCATTCTCATGCTCGAAAATCTATGAGAACGTAACTGAGTATACTTTTCTCTTCTTTTCGTACTCGTCATGGTAACATGAAAACGGCAAATGCAAAGGAGTATCCTTTAAGCTCTTTCACACTCCATAAAAATGAAAAGATTTTCAAGCGACCTTGTTTTGTTCACGCTCGTAAAAGTATTTGAACAAAACATTTGATGGGTGATAATTTATCACTTTTTTGGTCCTGTCGAACTATTTTACAAAAAAGGAACTGAGAGAGTTCTCTTTAAGTGTTTTCCAGACTCTGAAAACATGAAAAACCCTCGAGTTTTCTATCTTTGGACTCGTTAAACAAACATCGAAAGACCCATAATGGGACCGAACCACTCCTTCTTGGGGTTCATTAAAAATACTCCGAGGAACTCGTCCGAACGATGAGCTTACATCAACAAGCATATGTTATCCTCCTCAAGCTTGCATAAAAATAAAGAGGTACTCGCCAGAAATGGTGGGGGAAATTTTGGGAAAGGGATGTGTTTTCGTATTCGTATTAATGGAAGTAAGTGTCACTCTTGAACATGATACCCCCTATTCATTATTTGAATCTAGTTTGGGAAATCCATTTGTCTCTCATTCGACTTGCTATACAGTCATATCCTGGGTCATCTCTGAGTCAGTGCTGCCAAGTCCTTGGTCGTGTCATTCATATGTTCAAGAGAAGTTCATCCAAACCTTCTATTGAGTCAGCCATCTACAGTTGTCCTTTCCTACCATGTCGACCTTCCCTGTGTCCATTTCAACCTATATTCATACTCTGTTTCACCTTCAAAATCTGTTACTTATTTCGTGTCATTGATGGGGGATACATCAAGGCCCTCCTGTGATGAGTCTTATTCCGTCGACACCAACTCATTATCCGAAAAAAAAGATTTAGAAAGTATTTGGTACCTTGGAACTTGCATGCCTCAATGGCAAGTTTCCTTGCTTTCGACGGAGGGTTTTCATTATTTACCCTTGATCAGGAGATTCCGTCGAATGTTTGACCTCTACTCATTTATTCACATTCGGTGGATTGTGCTAGTGTACCTTGGGAATCATTGACATCAATGGTGATTTCCCTCGCACTTGTTAACGGTTTCATCAATGACTGGTAATCAAGTGGTTTCTAACATGTTCGACTTCGGCACATGTAATCACATGGCTAGATTCGTACTTTCAGATGATGAGATTAAAGACCCTGGGTCTCATCATTTTGATCTAGGATGCGATGGAGTATGTATGATTTGCATTGAGACATAGATCCACTTTGTATGTCATGTGGCTATGTCGTCTTAATTTGAATCTTCTCGCATAGATCCACAGTGTATTCTTGGTGGCTATGCAGTATTTTGATGGCATGGATCCATGGTGTATGATTGGTGTCCATGACCTATGTTCATGATGTCATCCATCTGTGATCTGAGTATGGGAATGCCTACCTCAGAACTGGTATTATATTCTGCAGATGCTTGGTTGTTTTCTAGGTTTCCAATTAGGTGCACTCCTGGTTTCTGACACACATGCACATTTTACAAAGTATTTTGGTTGTCACAGATTCCGACCTCATACTTTGGGATTCTATTACACATGATTTTGGTCACTTTGGTGATGTTTCAACAATGTTGTATTCATGCTCCCAACAAGGACTTTTTGCCTAAGACAAATGACTATTGTCTTCTTCCAAAAACATATTTTTAAAGTGATTTTGTAGGCTTCCTATGGCCTAGGGTGCGAGAACCCCTCATTCTTGTAGGCCACCCATACTTAGGGTGTGAAATTCTCACAGTATTCTCTATACACAGGGTGTGAACCTGTTTTTAAGCTTGGAAAGGAGAAGAGGTCTCGAGGGTTCTAGAAGGGGATCTTCTAGAAAATGAGTTGGCATTCACATGGTTGTCAATCTACCGACTTCTCATATTTTATGGGATCATCCTCATCCATGTAACCATCTCTCCTTCTCCTATATATTGAAAGGTTTCTCATGGAAAAGGTTAAGAAAGATTGAATGAAGAATTGGTGAAAGAATTGTGTGAAGAACTCTTCTTTGACAGAAGCTGGAAGGCTCTATTTGGTATATCAAGTGGGAATTGGATCTTCTTCATGCAAGTACAGAGAAAGTGTGTGTGTTGGAACCAACGGTCACTGAAAGGAAGTTTGCAACATCAAGGAAATCAGGTTGTATCTTCTACTTTCAATTAATATGATACAGTGGCATGTCCCTTTCCCATAAAGTCACTCTTACTTTATTGTGTAATTCCTTGATCATATGCATAAGTTGACATTGAATATACTTTTCTATCTTCACTTTGGTTGATTTTTGTTGTTTAGGACTTGACTTCACGAGAGCACCGGAGCGAAGCAAGAACAATAGAGACCTAAGGAAGCAATATAAAGGTATGTCACTTATTCCTTCTTATTAGCAGATTCAATGATTACAACTTAGGGAAAGAGTCGTGCCCTGTCTTGTTTTGTTCTAGAGCTAGGTGGATTCAGGGAGATCTGTTAGTGTCCGCACCTACCGATTAGTTCGATAACAATGACCAGAAATCAAGATTGGAATTTTTTTCTTAGACACAACATCAAACACGGGGCTTAGCTAAGAAAAAGTCCTTCCAACATATATCTTTCTAGACATTGATCACTACTTTTGCTCAAGTCAACGTTATTGGCACATTGTGGTTCAGGGTGTATGGAAGGCTTCATAGGCCATTGGGCCTTTTCTATCATGGAGAGACCTCTCTTTACAATCAATTTTAACTTTCAATGATCATTGCATATGGTGCCTGCCCTTGGTATGCAATGAAGGCAACCTATTGATCGAAACACTCCAGTTCTCATACTTACAGTTCTACAAAAGGATTTTCATAGGGACAATGATTTATTAGACAACCAAAAAAGAGATTGGATTCCATGGAGAGAGATCAAGTAAATTCAAACTGGCCTATCATGGAATGAGTTCAAATCCTAATCCTGGATGCTCTCTTACTCAGTTTAGACTTGCAATCACCCTGCACCTGGTGAAAGACTAGCAAAGCAGGATCCATACAACTTTCATGAAATATAAGCCTACTTTTGGATACAAGGGGCTCTATGCTAAGCCTTTCCTTGAGGGATGTCTGAAGAATATTTCACAAGTCAACTCCAAGCAGAAAACCTGGCTCTTTCAGCAGTGAAGCCTTTGGAATCTAGCACTAAAACCAAAGAAAGATTTTCTCATTTGGTCTTTAGTGTTGGGGGATCCGCCTATAGATAAAAGACTAATGTACCTAGGAGTCCAAGACTAGTGTTGTCTCCATTACAAGGAAGATGAAACCTTGAAACACTTGTTACAAGTTTTTCACTTAACCAAGTTTGCTTGGGCCTAAGCAGACTCAATTTGTTGTCAATATATCCTATGCTCCATTACATGGAAGAGAACTGTATTAAGAAATTGTCTTCCTTAGGATATAGAGTTCCATTTTGCTGGAAAAATTTTCAAGTTGAAGTGCATTATTCTATGAAGGAAACTTAATGAAGTCATATTTAATAAGATACAACCTTCATGAAATTTCTCGTGGTGTGACAACACACTAATTTGTTCAAACCTATTCTTGTGGATCAAAATGCAAGTGCAAAAGATTCAAATGGAAATCGTGAATTTACAACAACTACTAGAAATTTTTGGGTGGGGCCTACTCTAACATGAGAAAGGAGCTACCTAGTCCCTCTCATGCCCAATCATCCCACTCACACCATGTAGGTCGAGCTATTTCAATGGAGCAAAATTTTTTGTTGTGGGAATATGTTGAATATTGAGGAGGTCGATTTCTAGATTTGGGGGGGACAAGTTAGAGAGTTTGGGGCATTTTTCCTCCATAAGGGTTGAGTTCATACCTTATTGGAAAATTTGTGGCTACATGAATCGTATTGTCATTTGTGGGGGAAATTTACTCACATATGGGTGCAACCCACACTTGTTGTTTTATAATTCCATAAGAGTTGGACGATTTAGGCCAAGGGGAAACAAAGTATTTCTAAAGGGAGTCGAGATTCTTACCAGAGGTTGCACTCTATATTTGGGAGTCAATTTTTAGAGTGGAAGTTTGTCATTTGTTGAGGCATTTGTCTCATAGAAGGGGATTCAATTTTCTTCTGTTGTGGGGTGTATTTGTATCATCTGGGAAGGAATAACAAGGTGATGTCATCTACAACACATTCATCATTTGCTGAGGTCATTTCTCATATATTTTGGGACACAAATATCTTCATCTACATGTTGGACACCATGATAAAGGGGAGTTGATGCTCCATATTTTCCATGTATCATGATATGTATCTCATTTGTAGTAGAATAAACTCGTGGAACATTTAAAATCTTATGCTAAACCATAAATGAAACACACAATAGTATAAGGGAATAGAGGTACTCACGATTTCGTGTGCCCTCGTGTGTGCCTTCTGTGTTCCCTCATAGTGTATCTCCTCAGTGTGCCCTCGACTAAGTTCCCTTCATGTGTCCTCTCCTCCCTACATAATGTGACGTCTATGTGCCTTGCACAGTGTGCCCTCCATGTATCTCCTCCCTGCACAGTGATCTCCTTGGTTGCGTGCACAATTATCTCCAAATCGATGACAAAAATGGGCAGGCTCCTCCTAACACACTACGACTCCCAACTATGGTTGCGTGCAACAATGTTTTTGTGAAACAATGTGAAAGCTCCTCCTAACAATCATTTACCACATTTACCATGGTTAGCCCACAAATCATTTAACGCACTATGACCACAAACACACATCAAGTGAAGGAATAAAATTAAGAAGGTACATGTGTTGTCCCATTCCATTTCAACAACAATGCATCCATTCACTGGGAACACTAAAAATCGACAAATCGATGAATCCACTAAATTAGGGTTTATGGTTTACATGATGAATTGATTATGTCATAAAGTGGGTGTGTGAGTTACATTTGAGTCCATAAACCCTCCCATATCATTAATACATGTGAATAGTCTATCCATGTAAAATTTCAATGCATACATAAACAATTTGAAAAAAATTCTACGTTGGGCCCATTCATAGGTCATTGTTTCCCGTGTCTAGTCCTAGTACAATTTCCTTGTAAAATTTGTATGAGATATTTGGAGAATGATAATTTTGAAGGTGATAGGCCTCTTCCTAAACATCATGGCCATATCACCTCTCATTGACAGTCTATGTATTGATCCCTTTTA
>JASDQU010103365.1:286367-299943 GCA_032191745.1 Picea mariana | reverse complement strand
CCCCCGTCTGGAAAATGTTCTTTGATGGAGCCTCTTCCAGGGAAGGTCCTGGTGCTGGGGTATTTTTTGTATCACCTACTCAAGAAACCATATCTCTGTCGTACAAACTAGAATTTGAAGCTACCAACAATGTGGCAGAGTATGAAGCTCTTGTTCTGGGATTAAGAGCTGTGAGGGAAATGGGAATTCAGGAGGTATCATTGTTCGACGATGCAGAGTTGGTGGTCCAACAGATCAGAAACGCTTATCAGGTTAAGCACCCTCGACTCAGAAGCTACAAAAATGAGGTGTGGGACCTAGTTGATAGTTTCTTCTTAGCATTCAACATTTCTTTTGTCCCAAGAGAGAAGAACACAGTGGCAGATTCCTTGGCTACATCAGCAAGCAATTTCAAAGTACCCTTTCCGCCCAAATTCAAATATGATGTGGAAGTGAAATACAAGCCCTCCATACCTGACAACATCAAACATTGGAAGGTATTCGAGGATGATCTCGAGATTAAGAAATTCTTGGAGATTGTCAAATAATTTTCAGAGATGCATATCAAGATTTTGTCTCTAAGGAAGGGCTTGATGGGGGTAAGTTGCTGAGTAAAATAGCAAAGCATGACATTGTGCAGCTCCCCAGCAACCACATTCCAAGGGGACTGGTTCCTTTGGAAAGGCTTTTTGATAGAAACGATGTGTCGTTAAAGGGGGAAATCTCGAAGGATGACGCTGGTACTGTTCAGTGTAACATTGGCACCGAAAGTGAGCCCAAGTTTGTCAAATTGTCAAGAAGTCTAGAAAAGGAGCAGAGGTCTGAATACGTTGGACTCTTGAGGGAATTTGCCGATGTTTTCACCTGGACCTACGAAGACCTCAAAACCTATGACACCTTGGTCATCGAGCATAAAATCCCGTTGAAAGGGGAGGCAAAGCCATTTAGGAAGAAGCTGAGACGGATCAATCCTATGTTGCTGCCTATCATGGAGAGGGAAGCGAAAAAGTTGCTTCAAGCTCATATCATTGTACCACTAAGATATTCAGAGTGGGTAGCCAACTTGGTACCAGTAAGGAAAAAGAATGGAGAAATCAGACTCTGTGTAGACTTTAGAAACCTGAATAGGAGCTCAGGAAAGGATAACTACCCCTTACCAAAGATGGAACATATACTGCAGAGGGTAACAAGAGCATCCAAGATGTCCATGATCGATGATTTCTCTGGCTACAATCAAGTCTTTGTTCTTCCTGAAGATAGGGAAAAGATAGCATTTACCACTCCATGGGTTCCATTCATGTACGCCAAGATGCCTTTTGGATTAATGAATGCAGGGGAAACATTTCAGTGTGCCATGGACACAGATTTAGTTGGGGAAAAGGATAAATTCATGGTCGTCTATCTAGATGACATCACAGTGTTTTCAAAATCTGATAAAGAACATTGTTGTCATCTCAAGAAGGTTTTCCTGAAATGCAGGAGTTTTGGCATTTCATTAAACCCCAAGAAATCTATGTTCACCATGCAGGAGGGAAAGTTACTAGTCCACATAGTATCAGCGGAAGGATTAAGGATCGATCCCAGCAGAGTTGAGGCAATACAAGCCTTATCAGTCATGAGGTCCAAGAAGGAGGTCCAATCTTTCCTTGCTAAGATTAATTTTCTGAGGAGATTTGTGCCTAACTTTGCTGAGGAGGTAAGACTTATAACAACCATGTTAAGGAAAGAAAATGAAGTGAAGTGGACTTTTGAATCTCGACATTCCTTTGAGAAAATAAAGAAGGCCCTGTCTGAAGTCCCCGTGCTTATCAATCCCGATTACTCAAAGGATTTCCTTATTTTCTCCTTTGCTTCACCTCACACGGTAGCTGTTGTTTTATTACAGACAAACAAGGATGGGCTAGAGCAGCCTATTGCCTATTTCAGCCGAGCATTGAGGGATGTCGAAGTCAAGTATGACACTATGGAGAAGCAGGCCTACGCACTGGTAAAGGCCCTCAAGGCATTTAAAATCTATATCCTGCAGTCAAAAATCATGGCTTATGTCCCCTCAGCTACTGTTAAAGACATTCTTATTCAGCCTAACATAGATGGGAGGAGGAGTAAGTGGATAGACAAAATTCTGGAGTTTGACCTGGAAATAAGGCCTACCAAATTGATAAAAGGTCAAGGGATAAGTTTCATCAACGAATGCTCAGGAATCCAGCAGGGTTGGTTGTCTGACATGGACCCTTAGAGGGAGCCCCCATTGGCTCGATTTCCTTGGTATAAGGATGTTATATACTTTCTACAGAAGTTGTGGCCTCCAGATGGCCTACAAAGAAACAAAGCAAGAGCTCTAAAGCTCAAGGTAGTCAGATACTGCCTTATCGATCAAATTTTATACTGGAAAGACCCCTTGGGGGTACTGTTAAAATGCATGGATCCACAAGAGGCCGACAGGATCATGTTTGATTTTCACAACAGCCTATGTGGAGGGCACCACTTATGGAAGGCCACAGCCCACAAAATCCTCAGGGCTAGATACTACTGGCCCACCGTATTCACTGACGTCTACAGAAGGCTCTGAGCTTGCATCAAATGTCAAAAATTTACAGGAAAGCAACAACTCAAGTCTATGCCATTAAATCATGTGGTTGTTTCAGGACCTTTCCAGCAATGGGGCCTAGATTTCATTGGTGAAATTCACCCTGCTTCCAGTGGGTAGCACAGATGGATCCTAACCGCTACAGATTTCTTCACCAAGTGGATTGAAGCTATCCCTACCAGGAGTGCTTCCCACAAGGTAATCATTGGGCTCTTGGAGGACCTCATCACAAGGTTTGGTTGCCCAAGTAAGATTGTCACTGATAACGCGGCCGCTTTCGGGTTTGAGCCATTAGCCAAGTTTTGTGAGCAGTTTGGGATCAAACTAATTCACTCCACCCCATATTACCCATAGGGCAATGGTTTAGCTGAATCTTCCAACAAAGGCCTGATAAGAATCATCAAAAGATTGTTGGAAGACAACAAGAAGGCCTAGCATTCAAGATTAAAGTTTTCTCTATGGGCCGATCAAGTGACCTCGAAAAGATATATCGGCGTCTCTCCTTTCCAATTAGTCTATGGAGAGGAGGCTGTTTTCCCTTCTCATTTAGCCATTCCTGTAGCAAAATTCCTCCAGGATCATCAGGAGGAGCCGGATGACATGGTCAGAAGGATTCATCAGCTAGTGGAGGTCCAATAGGCCAGGGAGCAAGCAATGGACAGAATTCAGGATCATCGGCAAAGGATCAAGCAGGTTTTCGATAAGAAGGCCAAGAAGGAAGAATTTCGGACAGGAGACCTGGTGCTGAAATGGGATGCTCCTAAACAAGATAAAGGCAAGCACAACAAATTTGAAGCCCTATGGATCGGACACTTCAAAATCTTTGAGGTTTTCTAGAATAACACATATCGGCTGCAGGATTTGGAGGGTGAACAAGTTTTCAACAGCCCAGTAAATGGGCATTTTCTGAAGAAATGTTTTGTCTGAGCCTTCGATGGCTCCTTTGTTTGTAAATATTGTCCTTTTGGTTCCTTGTTTATTTTTATTTTTATTTTTCGGCTTACTAAATGACTCCATAGCCCAACAACAAGGCACTGGAACTAAAAAATGAGTCCTTAGAGCATCACAGGGATGACTCTATCCCCCATGGAGCCTAATGTTAGCAACATTACTTGTCCTTGGCATCGGGATATCCAGGTCTATAGGTTGCACAAGGAACGCCCAAGCGCAGTGCATAGAAGAAGTCCTTTTCAGACTTAAAAAACAAGTGAGCGGGTAAAATTATATTGTCAACAGTCTGGATCCATCCATATGAGCAGAACAATGGTTGGCGGGAAATCACAGATAGAGAATTTATGCCGAGGATAGCGCAATGGATAGCGCCCACATTTTGTGCAGGAATGGATGGCAGTCATTCATCCCAAAGGACACGTGGCACGATATCTAGTCACGTCGACTTTTCGGTAGTCGCGAGTTCAAAGGGTGGAGGTTTTATGTCATTGTACATCTTGAAACCTCAAACCCTGAAGTGTCGATGGCGCCCAAAGTCAGTCCTGCAGTATCAAGAGGCAGTCTCAGCCGTCCATCTGAAGTGGACACCTGGCGTGCAATGAGGCTCCCCACCTTTTCGCCCATTGCGGTTTCGAAGCGCAAGGAGCATCTCCCTCATATCCCTGATGCGCGAGGTGACGAGAGTGTCCAGGACCTGGGGCCCACTCAGTGTCGGGTGATTTTAGGACCATCAGATTTGAAAGATGCATGGTGCTCAATCAAGCCATCTCGACGTTTCACTCATTGCGATTTTAAGAAGCAAGGATCATCCCCTTCATATCCGCGAGCACCGAAAGCACCATTGAGATTAAGCACAAGGTCACAGCCCGTGGTCACTTGGGAAACGAAAAGAGTTGTGTAAGAGGGGCCAAAGGCACCGAGTTCAGTTATAGAGGGGATCATCGTGATCTCCAGGCACCATTGGATCCGATCTCAATCCTGTTTCTCGTTTGGAGTTAATGAAGGCAAGAACGGGTGGTTGAAACCTCCTTTCACTCATTAAGTGTGAGGTATGGAGGATCTGGCAAGCAGTCTACTCGAAGGGGGTCCTATGTACCGATTTTTCCAAAGAGCCATGCCGAAGTCTTCGAATAGACAGAAAAGTCTGCACACGCTAGCTCGACACTTAATGGCTCAGCTACCTTCCTTACAAGAGCCATGCATAGTTAAGGTGGCACTCGAAGAAAGATATTAGTACGAGTTTGATTGAAGGGACACTAAGCCTTGGGTGGCTGGACATACCTCTGTGAGGTGAATTTTCCTGAGTATATAGACTCAGTCTTTATATTTTGTAAGGGATCGATGGTTGAGAAAGGCTCCCGATTGTAAAGTTTTGATGAAGCGTTGGTCGCTTTGGTTAATGTACAAGGCATTTGAGACTTATTACTTTATGGATGTCAGCCCCTTTTCCATCTCTTGTATACTGTGTTAGAACAACTCGGAATTGGAGGATCTAGTCAAGTTGTAGCTGTTATAGGATGATGTAGATTGAATCACTGTAACAGTTACAATGTTTCTAATTGGTTCCTGTTATTTTCGTAGCGCTGAACGACTTGGAATTAGAGGATCCATTCGAGTCACTCTTCATCTCCTTGAAGCTCCGGACCAAGAGGATCTTGGCTTCTGAGTTTTTCATCCTCAAGCTTCTGAAGGCCTGTCGCCCGAGGCAATCTTGTTCACCCTTCTCACAAGTCTTCTATCTACCACCTTTAATCCTCTCACTGACGGAAGTTGGATCAAGACCTCCCTTGATTTCTACATACCAGGCCCGGTTTCCTGAGTTGAAGCCATATTTTCTTGAGTCTTTACCCATCTGATCACCCCATTAAACAAATCGTGACATAAAACCGATGGGCATAAGGCTTTGCTCCTGCAAGAAATCCAGGAGTGACTTCTGACGCTAACAGAATCGACATTCAAATTATAAGAATTGAATCGATATTATCTTAATTATAGATAATATGAATTCAAATCAGACCTTATTGTGGTTTTAAAATGAAATTGGCTTTCAATTTATTGTGCTTAATTTTATCCACATGTCTCATAATTAGTGTTTTAAGTTTTTAATGTGATATATATTCATTAAGCATAGGGTTTTAAGTTTTATTTTATGCAATAGGGTTTTAAGTTTGATTTTATGCAATTGCACACAATCTTTTATCATAATAGTTTGATTTTATATATCAAAATAGTTAATCTTTAAATTTGTTAGATTTACATTTCTCATAATTAGTGTTTTAAGTTTTTAGTGTCATATATATTCATTAAGCATATGGTTTTAAGTTTGATTTTATGCAATTGCAGAGAATCTTTTACAAGAATTGTTTGATTTTATATATCAAAATAGTTAATCTTTAAATTTGTTAAGTTTACATTTTGTTTTGTAAATGAATAGCGTAAATCTGAAAATCATATGAAACTCCATGACTGTAATGGCAGTGTAATCTCCTTTTTGTGAATGTCACACACGATTACACCACAACAAAAATTCTACGCATTGCCTATTAAGAATATTCCACTTACTTAAAAAGGGTATTCTAGCTTCTACTCTTGCGAAATAACCTAGTTATAAGGAATTTGTAGCTTTTGAATTGTTGTATATCATCGTTGGTCCATGGAAATTTACATAGGTTTGATTCGTATGAGTCGTAGACGAAAATCTGAAGTCACATGTCCCGCATTTTTTTTCCAAAGAAATAAAAAATCCATTTTTTATCATAGCTTGTATGTATGAATGATCCAAAGAAATAATCACTACAACTTAAAAAAATGTAGCTTGTGTTAGTCACTACAACTTAAAAAATGTACCTTGTGTTAGTCACGCAAATTCGATCTGTAATAGTTGGGATATCAAGGAGAATAGAAGGACGATCATATAGGAGGAAATGAAAGTTTACGAGGTGGAGGAGGAAATGAAAGCTTACGAGGCTAAACCCAACTAATTCCCGCAAGAACATTTTGACGTGTTTAAACGTGGAAGCTTATTCAGAAACATTTTATTTATTATGATTCAAAAGTGACACTGACAAACTAAAAACATAGGTTGATATGGCCCCTATCGGCGTATATCTACGAGTGATTCAATATATTGTAACAAAGATAAAAGTGGTTTTAACACTACATGATGGTATTCCAAAATGATAGACATGATATTCCAAACGGATGGAGTAATATTATTGAGAGATGACTTCACCGACATTGTATTTATTTATTTATATGTAATAGTTCAATATTGTCATTTTAAAAATTTACAAGTAATGGTTGTTTGATTGTAACGGTGGCAGAGTTACCAATGCAAAACGTATGATCGTGAGGTCATGTATTCGGTGTGTCTGAGCATGCCATTTTGGTGACCACCATAGAGCTAACCTTCTTGTTTCATCACATGATTTTACTGCTGCGCATATCATTTTCATGAACCCATGGAGCCAACTGATACTATGATTTATATAAAGCTGAAATTGTACTCCCAAGATCAAATGGTTCTCTCTTTAAGTCATGGGTTTGTGCTATAATGAGTTTGAAGTAGTTTTCATCACATGTATGGGAAACGGTCAACACCGACCTAATTTGTTAAAATTTGAATAATATTGGTCACGATTCAAACCTATAAGTTGTTTTGTTGACGATCACACTAAGGGTTTACAATTTGTGAGAAGATTGTAATTGTTTGTTGTAACGTGGCAGGTGCGTTTTGGTTGAGGCCAATTGGGATGGGTAGGATTAGAAAGAAATGGATTTTAAATGGAAAAGGAAGTAGAAGGAGGGAAAAAGGGAGCTGAGATTGGAAAAGATAATGAGCAATATTGGAATTGGTAGGATTGGAAAGAAATGGATTTTAATGAGGCTTATGTTAGCTCTCTGTAATCCATTAAATTTATAACAATGTCACGAAATTGTTTTATGAATATGCCATATTTTTACATCTTTTGTGAGTTTTTGTGTGTTTTTTTAAATCTCTCCATTGTATCTGTTATTCGTTCGAGTTGTAGGCAATCGTAGAAAAGACAATGGAAATCTGAAGGTTATAAATGTTTGATTTTTTAATTAGTGCTGGAAAATACAATGAAAACCGTGAATGCTACATATGTTTGATTTTTCAATTAGTGCCCGAAAATACAATGCAAATGCTGAATGTTTTTTCAATATAATAGGATACAATGTTGATTCTGTCGGATTCATATATGGATGCTATGATTCTACTTAGATTATTTTCTAAGTTTGGTTATCTCTTTCTTTTGTTAAAATGGTAAAGAAAAAATCCAAATTAAAACTATCTGAGAGTCAAAATTTGAGAAAGTCCGGACATTAAATTTTTTCCATGGCTTATCAGGAAAAAAATTTACATTACATTAAAACCATAAAATACAGTTTAAAAAAATCAAACCACTTTGTCACAAGACACTGCACCACTTTGTCAATGTCAAACGTTTTATCGGCTGCGTTCCTTTGTCTTCACATTATATTGCCTTGCTTCTCCGTGCTTGGATTGATTGCTTTCGTCGTCCATTTTCTGTCACTATTTTTCTTTGCATAATATTAACAACAATATATCCATTCAACTCTTTCATCACAAATTATATAATATGTTGTACCAAACACAAATAATTATAATCTTTGAGATCGATTAAGTATAATATACAAGACAAGAAATCTTTCACATTCGTTAACGACAAAGTGAGCTGTAATATTCATACATATATAGTTTGGTTTTATTATTGAAACACTTCATAATGATCCTAAACATAACATAACAAGGTGATCCATAGTTGAATAATACTTTCTAAATTCAGTTTAGATTTTAACTATTTTTTATGGATTTCTAACCATACACTTTTTTTTTTTTTCCAAAATAATTCTATATAGCTTGGCTAAAAGGGGGCTAATCATAACGGTATATAATTAGAGGGATTTATTTTAACCTCACTCTTAAAAATAGGTACAATGAGGCTTTATTTCGGGAATCCTTTCTTGACTCCTAAATAAAAAATCTTGTGGATGTGAGAGATGAGGATATACCCTCCAATTTTTAAGATTTATGATTGGTAGCCTTTGATGTCCTTGTATTTCTCTTTTGCGAGATGATTAACCAAAACTCTATGTCTTCTATAGAAAAAATTTCTCCATGACATCAAGGGATTCGTAAATATTTTTTAAGGTAGGAATTCCCTCAAGGGAATCATATTATTTTCTTTGGTTTTAGGAATTGGAATGGTTCTCCCGAGATCAAACCTTTCTTTAAATGATGGATTTGTGCTATAATGAATTTAAATAACTAGTTTTCATCAAATGTATGGGACATGATCAGTTTTTAGAGTCTTGATTCCATATATAAACAGTATGTAATATTCCATATATAAACAGTATGTAGAACAGAAATAAAATGCTAAAAATAGAAGATGAACAACAATATAACCATAACAACGCCACAATAATACCAAAATGATACCAGAATAACACCAGAAAGAGCACTTTCATTACTGAGAGCAATGTTCACTTGCCTCTTCGAGGGGGAAACCTCCAGTAGAGCAGAGCTCTATTACAATAATATCCAAGACAAAAGTTCTCATACCCTCGACTCCTATTTATACTAAATATGTCTATCAAAAGAACCATCTAGACGAAGATCCTTCTAGAAGCGGAAGCTTCTATTAGGTATTCTTACATTGGACTTATTCTTCCTTATTGCTAGGCCTTATTAATATTGACCTTTATTACATCGGAATATATTATTCTACTTACTTTAGGGGTTAGGTCCCTAACATGTCCTCCCCCTTAAAAAAAACCTTGTTCTCAAGGCTTGAGATGTGGAAATTGCTGCAGAATGGTAGTTGGTTTCCAAGTGGCCTGTTGTATCTTTCCACTGGTCTAGCACTTCCTTGATGGTTCATTGACACAGACGACAATCAAATGGTTCATTGAGCCTTCTCCATCCAACTCCAGAAGGTTGGTTTGAGTTTGGCACTTAGTTCCAATCACCTTCTTTAAGTAGGAAACATGAAAAACGGGATGGAGCTTAAAATGTCTAGGAAAATCTAACTGATAGGCCACATGTCCCAAACGCTTGAGAATGGTATAAGGAGCATAAAATTTGGGCACTAGTTTCTGACACTGATCAGCCTTGAGGGAATTTTGCTTGTAAGGTTTCAGTCGAAGAAACACATGATCCCCTTCTGAAAATTGACGTTCAGAGCGACCTTGATCTGCTTGTTGCTTCATGTGCTTTTGGGCCATGACCAAATTCTCTTTGAGGGTACAGAGAATAGCCTCTAGAACTGTAAGTGTTTGGTCAACCGCCTGGACCTTTGAGACACCTGAAAAATATGAGAGAACCGAAGGTAGATTTTTTCCATATACCACTTCAAAAGGAGTCATGCGGGTAGATGTATGATATGAAGTGTTGTACCACCATTCATCTAGTGGTAACAACCCACCACCTAAAATATTTTTCCAAACACTTGTTGACAAATTCAGTTTGACCATCAATCTGGGGATGATAAGCCATGCTAAGATGCAATTGGGTGCCTTGTAGCTTGAAATTTTTTTGCCAAAATTGCTGGTAAAAGTTAGGTCGTGATGAGAAACAATAGAATGGGGCATGCCATGAATCTTGAAGACCTAATCCATGAAATATTGAGCCACAATGGACACTTTAAATGGGTGTTGAAGAGCACATAAATGAGCATACTTGGAAAGACGATCAAATACCACCATGATGACTAATTTATTGCATGATTTAGGTAAGCCTACAATAAAATCCATAGAAATATCATGCCAAATAGAAGGTGGAATCGGAAGAGGTTATAGTGTGCCAGGAGATTTGACTGTTTCAACCTTGTAGCATTGACACACATCACATTCAGCCAAAAAATTACGAACGTCTTGTTTCATACCATCCCACACAAAATAACATTTGACCCTTTTAACACACATCACATTGAGCCAAAAACTTATGAACGTCTTGTTTCATACCATCCCAGACAAAAGAACATTTGACCCTGTCATAGGTTTTCGTAAACCCAGAGTGACCAGCTGTAGGTGTAGCATGAGGCTCAGAAAGTACCTTGGATTTAAGTCTTGACTATTTACTTAAATACAAATGGACCTTGTATCGAATCTCATCATGGAGGCAAGAGTACCTTGGGGAAATTGGAGAATTGGACTACAATTGTTGTATCACATGTGAACTTTTGGGATTGTGTAGCCATTCCTGGAGAACAGATTCAAGCTAATCTTGTACAATGAAGGAAAGAGAAAAAAGGGATCCTTCATCTTCATATTTTCGGGAAAGTTCATCCGCAACCACATTGTCTTTGCCTTTCTTGTAAAAGATTTCATAATCATATCAAAAGAGCTTAGTCACCCATTTTTGTTGCTCTGGGGAGGAAATGCGTTGTTCTAGAAAATACTTGAGGCTTTGATGATATGTCTTAATTTGGAAGAGTTGGACCAATAGATAAGGGCACCAAAGATCAACGACATGCAGAAGAGCCAACATTTCCTTTTCATAGATTGATTTTCCTAAATTTCACTCAGACAGTTGTTTGCTCGTAAAGGCCAAAGGATGACCCTCTTCCATAAGGACAGTGCCAATTCCTTTCCCTGAAGAATCACATTCCAGGGCAAAGGTGTTTGTGAAATCAGGAAGAGCGAGGACTGGAGTGATGCACATGGTCATATTCAATGTTTGAAAATCCTGAGCATCTGCTGGATTCCAAGTGAAAGAATTCTTTTTAAGGAGTGCAGTGAGAAGTGCCACAAACTTTCCATAATTCTTAACAAACTTGCGATAATAACTTGTTCAGCCCATAAATCCACGCAATCTTTTGAGAGTCTTTGGGTGAGGCCAGTCTTGCATAGATTGAATCTTTTTAGGATCCACCCTGATGTTGGCCTTGCCAACAAGATGACCCAAGTACTCGATTTCTGAGGCACCAAAAGAACATTTAGATTGTTTAAGGAAAAGTTGGTGCCGAGAGAGTAGATGGAGAACTCGATCCACATGAGAAAGATGGTATTTCCAGATTTTTCTATAGATGAGGATATCATCAAAGAAAACTAAGATAAAATGACAAAGAAAAGGACAAAAGACATGATTCATAAGGGTTTGGAAAGTGGAGGGAGCATTACACAAGCCAAATGGCATGACCAAAAACTCATAGTGGCCCTCATGAGTTCTAAAGGCAGTTTTAGGAATGTCTCCTCTTTCATACGGATTTGGTGGTAGCTTGAATGAAGATCAAGTTTAGTAAGGAACTTGGCGCCACTCAATTCATCCAAGAGGTCATCAATGACAGGACTGGGAAATTTGTCTTTATTGGTGAGTTTGTTGAGGGTGCAGAAGTTAGGAAACATGCACCAAGAACCTTATTTATTAAGGAACATGACCACAAGAGAAGAGTAGAGGCTTGTACTAGGGTGGATAACACCTGCGTTGAGCAGTTCTTGAACCATTTTCTCAATTTCATTTTTTTGGGGAAAAGGGGTGATGATAGGGATGAATATTGGGAGGAAGGCTTCCTAGGACAAGGGGAATGGAATGATCATGAACAACATGTGAACGAGGGATTCCCTCAGGAGTGGAAAAAACCACTTGATGTTTAGAGAAGATGGATTGGAGATCCTGCAACACAAAGGGTGTCTCAGTTTCTTGTATGGCATGGAGATAGGCAATAATCCCACAATGAACTTTTTTGAGCAGATTTTCCATGTGATGGGAACTAATGATATCAGGGGAATTGATGATGATGCCTTGGAACCTATATTGTTGGCCCTCCTGTTTGAATTGCATGGTTAATTCCTTAAAATACATGAGAATGGGACCCAAAGTCCTTAGCCAGTATGCACCCAACACAATGTCACAACTGCCCATGTCGATAGCAAACATATGAGATTTCATATGGTAGTCACCAATTTGGAGACACACATTTTCACAACGCCCTCCACATTTCATGGACCCATCATTGGAAATCATGATTTGGAAAATATTGACTGGACGGATTTAGCAATTAGTTTCTTGGGCAATGCGGTGATGAATAAAATTATGGGTCACTAGTACATATGGGCGGATTATTCCACGAAAATTTTCCACATTTCCATGAGTTTCATCTTTTTTTTAAATAGGGTGGGATTTTTGTCGATATTGCCACTAAAGTTTTCGTAATATTGACAAATATCTTAGTTTAACCTAGTGAGAATTTTTGTCACCATTGCCACGAAAGTTCGTGGCAATAGCGACACAAATTTTGCCTATCTCAGTGGTCGATGTTAACAACTAGTTGACTACTTGATCTATATAAGCCTGGCTTTAAGAGACTTTGTGACACAATTGCTATAGTTGCGACACTATTTTTGGCTTTTGTTTGAGCTGTTTATTTTTTCCGTCACCCACCGGTTGAACAAATCCAATTCTCGAACTACATAGCTCGGATTTTGAACTTGCAAGGTTAGTATGTTTTTTTTATTGATGTACTCATTTAACTTGTAAATTTTTGTTCAAATGTCCAAATTTCTTGTAGCCTATTTTCTCGACCTTGATAATATATTATATGTGTAGTACCATATTTCATGTCTTTGATTTTTGGATCTAGTTAGTATATTCTATGGAAAAGAGTACGTGGATTCCATAATATTCTAGGTTTATGGAATCCACATACCCTTTTCCCTTCAATTGTAGCTATATTGTCTCTCTCTTTTCATTGATAACGATATGAAATTGCTCTTGAAACTCAACCCTAATCGGTGAAATGATAGTAATTGATTGTCATTTTCTTCTCTCTTTTATTTTTAAGAACTAGCAAAAAAAGACCAACAAAGCTTGATTAAAGCTTTGATACCACTTGTTGCATCCCTAGTACCCAAATGGGATCACACTTGCATAAATTGAAAATAATATAACAGTGACAATAATGGTTGGGATACTTGCACACCTAATGGTTGGCTAGCACTTAGTAATTCAATTAAATGAAGGAAGAAATCTCCATGAATAAAATCTTGAAGTTGATTGTTATATTGATAAAT
>JASDQU010103365.1:272327-286036 GCA_032191745.1 Picea mariana | reverse complement strand
ACTTACATAAAATCATGTTATCTTTACATTGAAAAAGGTTTGTGTGTTCCTCTCTGGAATATTCCTGTTGGCTGTAATATTGTTCAACTGGTTTTTATCTTAAGTTTCTTTTTACAGTCTAATGCCATTTCTCATGTTTTGTTTGCAGGAGTTAGGGCTTGGAGTTGTTTGCAGGTTAAGCGGAGGGAAATTTGAGCTTGGAGTTTTGGCCCCTTTAGGCCCAGATTTCAAACCTAGGCTCTGATACAAAATTTAAGAGCCAAATAAATTAAACAACCAATTATTTTATACTTAGTCGTAAAATTTAAGAATTTCTATAATTTATCTCATTTGTATGCAAATTCATCAATATAATAAAATTTAATAACAAATTAATACAAAAAAATGCATAATTCTTGATAAATACCTGAACCTGATGCTATCAACCTGTGTTTTCCCGTCGCTTGCTTCCTTCCCGCTTCTGCAAAACACTACCCAAAACCGTCATCCCTGCCAACTAGGTAGCTCCCTAGCTCCAGGATATCAACGGATATCCTAGCCCTCCATGACCAAAACCCCCAGCAACTCCGGTGCACTGTGTCAATGTCACTCACAAAATTTCACCTCCCTCTCTGCAATACTCAAAGCTCCCCAAAATCCATCTCGAACTCCCATAGAATACCTCCCATCCAACTCCTTCCCTTCCTTATCCCTCCTTCACCGACTCTCCTCCCCCTTATTAATTTCCTTATCTCCCCCTTTAATATCTTATCCCATTCTTTAATGCCTTATCCCCTCCCGCATACGTAAAGCATTTTAATTAAACAATTTAAAATTATTAAGCCCCCTTTAAATTATTACCAATATCATTGAGTGTGATATGTAATAATTAATTAATTAATTAATTAATCAAAAGTTAAAAACAATTAATTAATAAATAAATAATCAATTAATATTATTAATACTAATCATTGTTTAATTAAACCATATTAGGACAATTAATTATCTAATAAATTTTACTTAATAATCCCTAAGCATGTATTCACCTAGGGTTGTTACATAGATCATATTTTCTCTATTTCCCCCCAACTTCTTCATAGATCAATGTCTATAATAATGAATTATATGAAAATTGTGTTGGTTCTTGGCCCATACAAGCCTGGTGTTTGAACAAGAAGCTTTGATACCATATTGTAAAATACCCCATCTTGACTAAGGAAACTTTCATGTGGAATACATGTGAATTTAAGCTTTTCAACTTAATAATCTCACGTAGCTTACTAGATATAGATCACACATAGATTTAACGATTTACTGATACCATAGTTCTAAATTCATCTAACAAAATATATTAAAAACATGAATGCATCTAGTAAGCACAAAAAAAACACACACCATTCATATGAACCTTTTACATAATGAAATTTCATCATAAAGGCAGCAACAAAACTTATTTGTATATATAATAACTAACTAGATGCATACGAAGGATGAACCTCCAAGCCATAAGCATTGTTATTCATTTCCCCTCAACAACAAGCCACACTCGAGCCGAGGCTATGAGTCCACAAGGAGTTTCGACTTTCCTGGATATCCACTCTCCACACTTAGTAGACCCAAAACCCAAGTTCAACTACCACAATAGTTCCAATCCTCCAACTCACTTCCCCACAACTTGTACAACTCAATGAATGTACCACCTTCACTGCTCACAGTCCTTCTGGATGTACCATTCATTTATAGGGGCTTCCAATGCACTAAGTTGACCAAGAATCTCTTATTTGGGGACGTCCATGAACTCTCAGTTGCTCAAGGAGTTCTCACAACAACCTTCACAAGGCTCTTGAGTCATTTCCTCAACAAGAAAATGCACTACAGGATTATATCCCATTTTAAAGACACATGCCTCTTCCCAACATAAAACACAACCAAACCATGGTTTCCTTCAAGGACAACATGGTTGGTTCCCTTCCCAACACTCATCTCCTCTCTTGTTACCCAGAACACAGATGTAAACCTTGTCTCCATTCTGTATACATATTTCCCTTATTCTCCATTTCTTGCTTAGATCTCACTTTTCCCAAAGATGATTGTACTCATTCCCATGCTCTCAATAACTATTGGATGTGACTTCTTACACCCACCCTCTTACATGAGTTTAATGATTGGCTTTGTGAACACTCAACATCAAATATATAGCTATACCTGATAATAATTTCAGGAATGTGGGTTGGATTAATACCCATGAATGAAATCCCCCTTGAACCCCTCTCTCTCTTGGAATAATATCTCCCCATTTTTTCCATCCCTCTTATATTACAACCAACGATTACTACATTTATTAGTCAATTCAATGTACATATTAAATAATTCGTCCCCTGACCTTATTAATCAATACAAACACTTTCCCCAAGCATATCGACTCACCAGCCTGAATGATAGTTACACAATTACATTATAATTTCTGGGGGTTAAAACTTAGGATGTTATAATTGTTGGTTGATTTTTCAACCGATAGGATTCTCGACTACTCAACCAACTGAGGTAGATATTTGGTCGATCACTTGATTGACTATTTCTAAATGTTTGTTGACTTCTTGACTGAATGATTCCAAGAGAAGTGTGATGAACCATCAAAACCTGAGATTCCAACACAATTATGATCTAGAACGATACTTCCAAAATCCATAGTTGTACAATTTTTCTGAAAATATATATATATACACGCATTTGCACGAAGAGATTATTAAAAGTTTAGATAAAAAATAGAAATAACATTGTTTGTAAATTTGTAATGTAGTTTTCGGAAGTGATCAAACATTTTTTTCTTTCTTTTCCATGATAGTTGTAGTATTTTATGTGTATAAAAAGTGAATCTATAGCTAGTTTATGATAGTTGCATAATTTTCAAAAGATTTATCATTTTCTTCTTTGTCTTAATTGTCAATTATGCCCCGTGAAACAAAAAGAAAAGGATATGCTAATCGTTAGTAGTTTATTTAGCATAAACAGGAACAAAATAACATAGTTTATTTAGCATCAATAGGAAGAAAATAACATATATGAAGAAAATGTTAACTACGATGCAATTTTTAACGAACAAATGTACATCAAAACCTACATAATATGGAATTTTTATTGTAAATGACAAAAGAAAAGTGCGTTTATCGATGTAAATAAAAATAAATAAACATAATGCATGAGGAAATTGTAGGAGTAGAGAAGTGAATTGTGTATATGGATGTATTACAAAAGGATGACGACTTGGCAATTATAGAAAATTGGAGTAGTATTAACAAATTCCGACGGAAACATAACATATATTAATTAGGTTGGCCCAACATCATAATAATTAAATAGAATATAAATCAAATTTGAAATCCTTTAAGACATAATAATTAGAATTTGTAACGTTGACAACGGAACCTCAATCTATTCCAAAAAGGATTGGTTATAAGGTATACAAAGGAACCATGAATAAAGTAGGAGGGCTACATCTCATAGCTACTCATGTAGGTTCTAATACTTCTCTTTCACGGATTTTTAGGCTTGTTTAAGATCCCCAGATGAATAAATCGCCATTTCGAATGATTGCAGATAGAATTTTAAAATATTTTCCTTCCCTTCATTAGTAATGACTCATATTGACCCTAATGGAAAATTAGTTTTGTAGATTGTTTTTTTTCTTGACTATTTCATTAAGTGGTTAATGGTGCGAGTAGGACAAAACTATCCAAATATATTTACAAATAAGGTTATTTATTTTTTATATTATAAAGAAGGTCAATGATTCTATTTCCTTTCTTAGTTTGTTTTTGAAGGTCATGATGGTGGAAATTGTCACATGGATAGCATGGTACATATCCAGAAAGGTACAATCATACCCTAATCCATTGATAACCTTTGGATGGATCAATTTGAACTTGCTTTTCAATTTGGGATCTTTGTGCTTGTGATCACCTTCAAATCTGCTTTAGGTTTGGAAAATCAAATTATTGTTGTGGTAGGTACTAGAAAATAAGACATTATAGGAGTTGTTATCAAGGGTGCTCAAGCTATTATTGAGGGTGTAAACAAGGTATTAGGAGTGGAATTGATACTTTAATTTTTTTAATTTTCATGAGGAATAAGATGCACATTATTTTGAAAGATTATTTGTTTAGTGTTCTTAATCTTGATTTTTTTGATGGATAAATAAGTTATTTTCGTGTGATGTTCCTTTGAGAGGTAAAATATGTTGTATTTGACAATAACAGAATGTTGTATTTGACAATAATAGAATATGGGAAAACATGTTATTGGAAAAACGTTGTTAAATACGACTTTCTCTACTACCATTTATGATATATTCTGTTCAACTAAGATAGGTTCTAACATTTCAATAGTTTTAAATCCATGAAAATTAGTTCGTAGCTTTATTTATAGGATTTATAATGGAGGTAGAAACAATACCTATTTTTAACAAGATCCTTTAAGTGGAAGGATAAAAGGAGGAATTAACTTCAAAATTTATGTTATCAAGTATTTAATTATGCATCTAGACTATGAATAACTTCACATTTCAACTTGAAACGATGGAAAGGATAGTAAGCATAAAAAACTTTGCCATATATGAGGTGACTATCATAGGTCTCAAAACTTATAGAAAATAAAAGATAAGGACAATAGTGAAAATAAATAGTCCCTTCCAATCTTACTAGTGTCTCATCCTGATGGTTTTGGGTGGGACATCATAATGTTTTTTGGTATGATTACTAGAAGATCGAACTTTAAGCACAAATTCCTACAAAATCATTATAATCCTCCCATTGTTTAACAAACCAAAGGCTAATTAGTGGAGCTTCAAGGAGGACTAAGCTTATAAAAAATTCAAGCAAAGGATTGCATAGAACTCCAACCAAGAATGATAAGTTGGAGTCCCTCTCCAATAGGTGTTTCTAAACTTTATATGATTCTATTAAACTCAATTGTTTCCAGAAAACAAAAACTAGAAAGGAGCTAGAAATGTCAAAGTACTTATGTTACATAATTTTATATCCTATGAAAAGGGTCATGCTCACAATATAATGGAAATAAAGAGACAACTAATTGAATCCCAACTCGTAGAAAAATTGAACATTTTAGTAACTACCGAGGAGTCATGAAATACTCATCCATAGTAACAAATGTTGAAGAAGATTCCCTTTGGAAGATGCTTGTTCTAGTCTCTTTCTTTGAGATACACCTCAATGATGTGCAAACAAGAAACAACAAGATTGTGAGTAAAGTAGAAACAATAAATCAAATATAACTTCCCTAAATAACTCACATCGGAATAGTCAGTTTCCTACCCAATACTTCTGATTAATCATAGTAAAATTTATAAAGTATTCATAATTGGAGGAGGGAAAGAAGAGAGTTCTCTTATTAATCAACAACAAAACATGGAATACATCCACCTAATCCTTTGCGCTCAACACCTCCTGGAACCTTTGTTAGGGTTCCTCCTCCTAGGCCGCTAAAGTTAGTTTCTCCTCTTCGATCCCTACTCAAGGTAAGTATAAGAAAGATAAGGAGTTTGTTTCTTCAAAGAAGATAATATGGGAAATGATTCTAGAAAGAAGGGTTTCCAAATAGAGAAATAGCCTTAAAAGATGAGGAATAAATTTCTTGCATATTCAAACATTGGTTCGGCAGCATAACAGTCCTTCCCCTTCTCCTTCACCTTAAGGATATATTTATACCAAGGATTTATGGTTGGGGTAGGTATGCATGGGAAATATGAGGTAAATAACCCGAAAAACACATGAAATCCACCCAAAAACATGTATTTTTTGCACATATATGTTTTTTGGTTCACTTTGAAGGGATAAACATCTTGTCAATGGGAAAGTATTGTATATATTGGAAAAAAATGTTTTTGGAAGAGATTCAATGGGAATCTTAGTCAACCCCAGGGTGTACGGAAATCGGTGATGGAGTGTACTATTAAGGCACTCTGTTATGTGAAGTTATCGGTTTGAAACCTTGACTTACCTTGTGTGTTGCATATGGGGCATTATGGGAAAACTTGGGGATTATAGTAGTAGAAATAGGATAACTCGACCCCATGTCATGTGAGTACGATCTCGACTAGTTTTTGATTCCACCAGTCACACAAAAAGTGGGGCGGGGGGGATCTTATTCTCTGCAAATGCAAGAGGTTTAGGGACCAAGGAAAATGGATGCATCTTAAGAATATGGTGTCAAAAAATATTCTATAACATAATCCCCCTAATGTGTGAGGTCATAAGGGAATATGATGATGGAAATACATTAAAAAATATAGAAAGAAGCTTTGGAATGGGCCGAGGAAGAGTTCACCAAATAAGTGACTTGAATTCTACCTACAATAGAAATCAAGTATGATATAAATCTCTTGCCGAGGCGGGAATACCCATGCTCGGGTGTAGAAAAAAATGGATGCCAAATCAAGTATACTATGAATCCATGAAGTATATATAACAAGTGATCATGGCCACATAAATGAATACATAGTGTAGTGGATCCATGTCATAATAGACCATATCCATGATTAGATACATAACGGATCTATGCCTGAATATATAGCAGCAGGATAATTGGAATCAACAGAATGAGTAAATTTGTCCTCCACAAGGACCAATTTCATATATGTGAGTGGTATTGTCCTATGCAACTCAGGAAGTAACATTAAATATGTGATTCTACTATATATACGAGGTCTTCAAAACAAGCCCAAAAAAGGTACAACTCTTCAACATGTCAATAGATTATCTTATGTCGAACGTGGGAGACACCATTTTCTTATGGGTCATTGATGTATAGTATTAAAAAATGCAATACAACCCACCAATAATGATAATGAGCAGCAAGGTACCTAGTACAGTCTAACAAGTGTGAATAAATGAGATGACGTTAAACACTTATAGAATCTATTATTTGGGGGACATTTATGTATTCCCACTATCAATAGTGAGGGATCCTACCACTAATCACTCCAGTCCCCAAGGTACTATAAAGACTCTAGACCTTGATCTGAAAGAAAAAGTGTTGAATTCGATGGGAAGATATTTGCTAGAAGAAGGGAATTAAGGAATCTACCATCATCCAAAATGAGGAAATATAAGGAAAATGATTTTTAAGTTCGCAAAAAAAAAATTGGAAGGACACATCAACATATATGTCTCTCGCATGCTCTCGATCCAATAATGATGAAAATGTAATCCAAGGTATTACACAAGTCCAAAAGTGTGAACATAGGTATTGACATAAAACACATGGGAAACCACTTAGTCAACAACCATTGATGAAATTTCATATGCTAAGTGAAAGGTAACCTATCAATTATGAAAATAGGCCAAGGGTGCTACTTAAGGTCAAAATATCACAGCAATTTGTTGTAGTTAATAAAAGATAACCCTCCAACAAGAAGTTAATGAAGATATTTCATGATGGAACAAGTATAGGTTATAGATACTTGGTGATACTGAGAGAGAACTAACAACCAAGAAGGAAGACATGATAAGTCAGAAAGTCTAAGGAATGGATGACAGAGGCTAACACTTTTCTTGAACATAAGCATGATGAAAAAGTGACTTGGAAAACATTGAATGAAGAATGAACAATGATATAATTCAATGACATAGGAGGCATCGAAAGTATATCCATAGTGACTGGAAGTGTAACTAGTTAGATGAGAAAAGACTCAATAATCAAGGTTTATCTTCTAATTCCATACTAGAAACCCAATTTGTTTAGACATAGACTTAAAACTAGTGCTTTGTTCAAGGGTGACATGACTTAGAACTGCTGCCAATTATAAATGGATAACATGATTCTTTCCCTCCCCTCTCTTTTTATCATATATGATTTTCTCGTCTTTGTCATATTATGAAATCCTAAAAAAGAATTAAAGAATGTTATAATACAGTGGAGGAAATGAGTGTTGCTAGGAAAGGAAACTAGTTCCAACAACATAGAACATACCTATGCTCAATCCAAGGAACACGTGCAAGATATGAGCACTCATGGGGATGTTTCCTCTAGGGATAAGGGTGTCAATTTACAAAGAAAATATATGTAGGGGCTAGAAATTGAGGAGAATGCATAAGTTATATGCCAAAAAACAACAAGCTAAAGCTGACATTAGGCTCAGAAGAGAAAGAAGGAAAATGAAATGCAATAGTTCAACTCAACATTGGGAGTCTTGCCTGGGAAGGATAGAAAAATATTTAAAGAACACGAGGCTTCATCATATAGTCAAGATGAGACTAAATAGGGATCCCAAGTCTATGAATAACTTTAGCATGGGTTCCAAATTGCAATCAAGGTTCTAGATAGGGAACACATGAATGGTAGGCTCTACAACATGAATTAAAACAATTCTAAACAATAAAGAAGTATTTTTGTCTCAACTCAGTGGGGAAGATCCTAAGTAAAAATGAACCAAGGAATTAATAATGAAAAATCCAGGGAAGGAAAAATATAACCTATATGCTATTTTCAATATCATTACTTGTCAGAACGGATTTATAGAATGAAAAATGTCAAAGAAAAACATCTCCAAAGTCATGTATATATTACCAAGAACAATCATCCATAAGTTAATAAATCCAATATATAAACATCTGATAACAACTTTCACTCTTGGATATGAAACTTGAAAACAAAAAACCTTAAAAGTATAATATGGTACATGTTGGATTACTAAGAGGGGGGGATGAATTAGTAATGAGAAATTTATACAAATTATTAATCCTTTTAACCACAATGCATATTCTTTTAAATTATTCAACAATGTTCATAAGCTCATAATCAATATATTATTGCATCATAAACATTAACTTCCATCAGTGCATAAAGAACAATAATAGACAGCCACACAATAAACTGTACACAAGTATTTTACGTGGAAACCAAGTGTGGGAGAAAACCACAGAATGCTTTTCTTATATTTCAAATAATTACATTCAAGGAAGCACCAACTTCCAATTCTCTAGCTCCAACTAGAAGGAGGCTCCAACCCCCTAGTTTCTCAAGCTCCAACCTGAAGGAATATCCAACTCCTTAATTCTTTGGCTCCAGCCAAACGGAGGCCACAACCCCCTAGGTTCTCCAAATACAACTAGAAGGTGGCTACAACCACCTATCCTTTCCCTATCCAAACTTACATGAATTATAAATTCTAAATGTGAACAACCTGTCACTATCACTGAATCAATCACCGCCACTGTCACTTTGCCACTATCACAACTGTCACTGAAAAACCTGTTACAACCTAAACCAATCTTCTTCAAATATTTCTTGTATATTTGCAATCTATCTATACACAAACACGTGGGAATATGTGCCCTTCTTAAATTCGACTCATGGATGTTTTTGTCAGACTTTCACTATAAGCCTGATACACATAAACTATCACTATAATCTCATCAACTACTCAACCATATGCACAATATCACCAATATGTTCATCAACCAAGAATACTCACAATCATTACCATTACACACACATGCCTCCACAAAGCATGTACCAATCACAGCCAAGTACCAACCTATACCACAACAAATGCATCAACCATGCACCAAAACAGATCTAATCACATATATCAACCAATAAGACAATTCTTAATCATATGCACAATATCATCCAAAAGTGCATCAACCTAAACCACTCACAATAAATCATCACCAAAATATACCAGGATCAAGATGTTCTTCTAATGATATGCCAAGACATGTATATCAACTATACCAAACTATGCCTCATCAACATCACCATACCATGTACCTCATGTATGAGCCAACTCATGAACTATATGTCTCATCTATGTACCTCAACTATATAACAAAACATATGCCAAGATAACCTACAATAGGCCTCTAGAAATATCCCAAACCATGTGCCACAAACTCACTATTATGTAGCCTCAAACATGAACCACTCATAAGACAATCATATACCAAGACTATTAACAAATGCCTCTCACAGTGCACCATATGATATGTCAATACAAATTATCTAAATGCACCAACAGTCTGCCTCAACGAATATTCCTCAAATCATACTCTACAACAGATAGCATACATCCAATAGGGAATATACCAAATCTCATCAATTCATGCCTCAAGCATGCTCCACAACACCACTAAGATAAAATATCATAACATAACCATGAACATACATTTATCTCTATAGTATCCTTGTTGTATCTAATCTTTGACAAGCATACCTGCAGTTTCTCCTCATATCCTGCAACCTAGAACAATCATATTCCTTCTTTACCTTTCTACATATTTGTGCTTTCCCTTTATATAGATCATGGGTATCCTCACATTCCTCCACTATGGGATGTCTGCGCTTCTCTAGTCCTATAGTTGACAGATAATCTCTAAAATCTTGTTTCCTTTACTTCCTCTTCAACTACGAAACTTTCGTTCCTTCAAACCTTCGTTGTTGCATACCTACACTTTCTGAAATTTTCCAGAGTATACCTATAAATAATATTTCACAAAATAGATATTTCAATAATGTTCGATAGGTAGGTATTTGCTAATATGAGTCCCTTTCTCTCTTATTTATATTTTTCCAAGTGCCTTCCTCTAGAAATTTCCTTGTAATTGTTTTACCCCTTTCTCCATCTTCTAGGGATAACCCATTTTCTTGTTGCAACTAACTTCCCTTAATTATTCAACAAATAAATTATTTTCCCTTAACTAAATTCTTGTTGCAACCACTTTATTATTTAATTTATTCCTTGTTCAACTGGTTTGACCATTCAACATTTTTTTATAACTACTTTACCCATAATTAATAAACTCACCACTTCTTGTTGCAACTAACAATTCCTTAATTAGTCAAATCATAACTTCTTTATCATTAACTACTTTCTTGTTGCAACCACTTTATTAATTAAATAATTTATCTTTGCAACCACTTTGACTAGGAATCTTCTTAAAGACTCTCTAGAAGCTTTCTACAATATTTGGCTTCTTTTTTACCATGTAGGGGAATCTAGATTATTGTAAAGGGTTCTTCAACTTCACAAAGCCATATCTCACTAACCATGAGGAGCTATGTGGCGTACCAAATATTATCAGAAACAACATGACATGTATTATCCATACATGATATTCTTACATGCATATTCACTGATATTGATGCCTTTATACCTCAAACAAACTCAGGTCTCTTACCCATACCTTTTTTCTACCGAAATCCACTACCGGACTTATCCAAGGGTTGAAATCAATCTTTAATGGTTGAATTCAATCTCCAACATCACTATCCAAAGGTTGACATCAATGAAAACCAACTATCCAAACAAACATTGCATCAACCTAAGCCAACTATCCAACAATCTCCCCCTTTGGCATTGATGGAAACACCAACATTGATGGAACCACTTAGATATGGAAATGCACATGCTCATACTTCACTTGTGATCATTTCTCCTTATTAATGTTTCTACCTCTCCCCCTTTGACATCAGTGACAAAGGGTATCTCGCTTTTGGGTTGCTCAACTTGAGTGAAATATCCTTGGGGTTGCTCCCTTTGTCTGCATTGTCCTTTGGGATTCTCCCCCTCTCTAAATGCCTTTGATATTTCTCTATGTTTCTAATCCTCTAATTACTCTTTCTCTCTCTGTGCATTTGATTAATCTCTCCCCCTTTGAAAAATGGTATCACTCTGATGCATTGTTGATGGCATGGATGCTAATGCTCCCTTTATTGTCATCTCTATCATCGCTCCTCCTGGACTCATACCTATGTTCTTATCTCTCTATTTGACAACTTTTCTAAGTAATATTTCTACCTATCTTCTTGCTTCAGTTTCTCTCTCTTTGAATTCTATGCAAGATGTCTTGTAGAAATATTTTAGGGATTTATATACCTTCTTCCTTTTGGAGTTTTTGTCCATTAGTGCTTCCTTGTGTAATCAACTAACATATATAAAACTCATTCAAATATTCTTGTATCATTATCATCCATGATAATATTCCTTTACTTATGAACCACTCTCCGAACAAATATGTGAACCCAATATCTGAATCCATTTTTGAACTACCAATCTATGAATCCATTCTTTCATCCACTGTCATATATATATCCAAACCTACTACTCAACTTTCCAAAATGTTGACCCATCTATCCCTGTACTATTCTAAAGTCTTTTTTTCTACAAATGATCATCAAATGTGTCCAATTATCTTCTCTATCTTCATACCAAATTATGCATGCCTCAAACAACCTGTGTTAACAATATCTATTCCTAAATACAACCATAAACTTATGCATGTGTAACTTCCAAGTGACACTTGTGTGGGAACATTTCTTTCTCAATCGATCAATCTTTCATTATGTACTTCTTCTATCGAACCACTTTGAAGCTGTCTCTATCAAACATCAACAACATCATACTTCAACCTTATTGAAAGATAAATCTATGATCTGTAGAGCTATTGTCTATACTCCCCTTATTCAACATACATATTTACTACGAGTCTCCAATCCTGATGGATCAAACAAATACCCACTCTGATTTGGATTCATCTTCCTCTTCATATGTGGATACTTCATCCTTCTGAAATCTGAATTCTTTCTTTCTTCATGTGGATTGATTTTGCACTATAATTTTTGAAAGGATAATTTCTTGGGCACATTCTCTATTCACCTCCTCTTCTTTTCTTTCTTGTGCTATTACAAATCCTATGATCTCTGGGGCAAATTCTTTCTTTGCCTATTTTTTATTATGATGTTTCTCTGCTGAATATTCTAACAATATGGTTCTTGAATCCTATTCTTCCTTTGCTTTCTTTCCTTGTCTTTCTCGTACTATGGAAAGTCTTGTAATTTATCAAATCTAGTATTAATTCACTTGGTCTTCTTCTTGTTCTTTTCTTTTCCAAATTTTGTATATCTAATATATGTTTCCTTATTCATGGATGAAATTGTCATGATTCTACAATTACGAGATATATGACCATAGATGTGACATTTGTAACATTCAATATTATGTGGGGCCACATAAGTATTTCTTGCCTGAATATTTCTTTCATAATCCCTGCAATATGCAACTGTATGTCCAAAGTTAGTAAAATAAAAACAATAAACATAAAATAAATTTACATACCTGGGAGTGGATGATATTCTCTATGTTGTATTCCTTCTGAAATCATGCTTTGGTTGATCACGATATTTTATTCTACTAACTCCATTGTCAGTGAATATTCTTGGTTGTCTGAATGTGAAAGGTCTTCTTTGATGTCCATCTCTTATGTACTCTTCTTCTTGAGTCTTTTGTCCTTTTGTAATATTCTTCTTTAAGGGATTGCATTCTTCCTTCTTTACAGAACCCTTTATGACTTCAACATAGCTCTTCAACTATATTAACTGATGATGTGGATGCTTCTTCAATGTTTTTGATGATATTGACAACTTTTACTCTTAACATAACAAATTCTTCTTCAAGATTCTCTACCTCATCTTCCTTATTAATCATTTGATTCCTCATGAATTCTTCTTTTCTCTTTGCTTCTTCAAGTTGGATATTCAAAGTGATTATTTAATTTTCAAGTTCTCTTTGTCTTTGATTGAATTCCTCTTTATGATTCTTTTCCTTTTCAATATCAAAATTTTCTTCTATTTCATTGGGATTTTCTTTCTCGTCACTTTCAATCTTCAAATCAGGGCATTCAATTTCAAGATGTCCACACTTTTCACAATTAAAT
>JASDQU010103365.1:244856-265711 GCA_032191745.1 Picea mariana | reverse complement strand
CTTATTAATCCTTTTAACCACAATGTATATTCTTTTAATTTATTAAAAAATGTTCATTAGTTCATCATAAAAATTAACATCCATCAGTTCATAAAGCACAATAATAGACACATCCACACAATACAAAATACACCAATATTTTACATGGAAGCCCAATGTGGGAGAAAACCACAGAATGATTTTCTTATATGTTAAATAATTACATTCAAGGAAGCACCAACTTCCAATTCTCCAGATCCAACTGGAAGGAGGCTCCAACCCCCCAGTTTCTCAGGCTCCAACCTGAAGGAATCTCCAACTCCCTAATTCTCTGGCTCCAAGAAGAAGGAGGATACAACCCCTTGGGTTCTTCAGAAAAAATCATAAGGTGGCTACAACCACCTATCCTTTCCCCATCCCAACTGTCGTGAAGTATAAATTCCAAATGTGAAAAACCTATCACTATCACTTAATCAATCACTTCCACTATCACTCTATCACTATCACAACTTTCACTAAAAAACTTGTCACAACCTGAACCAATCTATTACAAGGAAAATCGCTCTATGGCATGGGGTAAACCACAACAAATGAAAATGACTACAGAAATCAACTCTAATATCAACTATTCTATATAAACAAATATACCAACAAGACAAGATAAAGAGCCTACCTCGTCCAAATGTTCGATGAATTCCACCGTTGAGCATTTGAACCAAAGCTATACACCTGCAAGTTGTCCTCAACAACCAAGATATGAAATCATTTGGTGATAATAGATAAAGTTAGCACATATAATAGCATAATACATCAATATTCATAACAAATATACCCATGGAATAACAATTCAAATATTTGCAAGACATTAATTAGACGCAAAAATAGTATTTCTATTAAAATGTAATCAACAAAAGTGTATGAATGACAAACTTTTGTGTCAGCGTGTTTGGAACCAATAAAATACGCCCCTTCTAGATGAGCTGCCACCACTTGAATGCTCCACCAAAGGAAATCTCATATAACAGAGACAATGAGGTTCTCCATCAAATAGGGAAGAGATTGGGGGTTGAACAATGTGTTCAGACTTAAAAGGACAAAGGGATGTAGAATCAATATGAAGTGAATAATTTCTCCATAGTAACTTTGCTCTCAAATTTCAATTCTTATCCTCTTCTCCACATCTTGGATATGGCCTATTTATAGCCTTAAAATGGCACTGAAGGGTCGATTCAGAAAGTTTCTAGTATATGGAAGGTCAAGGATCATGGATTCCGTGATGTGACATGGAAACTCGACACCATTTTTAAATTTTGGGAACAAAACCTGATGTGCGCGAGATGTAATGGTGCAACTTGCATATACGCATGTTGTATAGATGTTAGGGTGTGTATATGTGGAAAAATATGCCTTTTAGCTCTAGGAACTGCAAAAAGAGACTTCAAGTCTACATCGGGAAATGGAAAAGGCCTTTTGAGAAAGTGGCATGGGGTGAGTCAAATCTTTCTATAACAAAATATTCTTCAAATATTTCTTGCATATATGTGACCTATCAATACTGAAACACATGGGTATCCTCACCCTTATTAACTGCAACTCCTAGATGTCCACGTATATCCTCACTACAACTCACAGGTTACCATAAACTCACCCAGTTTAAATGTTACTATCTTTTTTTCTGTCAAACTGTCACTGTAAACCTGATACTCAAAACCTGTCACTGTAAACCTGATATTCAAAACCTATTGTTGAGGAAAAGATATGAAATGATATTACTCAAGAATTTTCAGATTATGCTTGGCTAAATCAAAATAGAAGGGAATATCACCCTATGTTTATAACCAACAAAAATAACATCCTAACTCACAAGTATTAATTACAAGTGCTTAGGCTAGTCTTTTATCAACAAAAACACTTGTTGGAAATTCACTTTTTATGTAATTTTCTAAACATATTAGTTGCTGAAATAAATGTAAAGATATAAGAAAATTCGCCAAGATGATAATCAAGACAGATGAGACATAAATAAATCCTTTATTTCATTCAAATTCACCAAAGAGTCATTTTATTTACAAAATCTCATGCAAAAACTTTGGACCTCAAACTTAGACATCCCCAATGGACCATACAAAAGGACCTTTGACAAAAAACCAAAACTGAACTCTAAAATTCAGATCAGCTTGCCACATATTTCTTCCCACTCGACTCTTCACAATATCCTTTGTCAACCATGAAAATTAATTCACAAACAGACAGGTCTACACAGACTATCAAAGATAGATCAACACCTCTGAAAAAAAAGTGTTTGAATGATGTGATTCAATCCTGAATATTCTTGTCTACAATAAGACCCTGCTATCATAAAAGAGAATTAGGCTTGCGATGAATAATGAATGAATGAAAGATAAATTATATCAACCTAAACTCAAAGAGAAAACCTTAGCATGCTTCTGCTTCTATCCTCCTCTTGTTCCTCCCTTTTCCTTTTCTTTTCTTTTAACAAATTAGAATTGGTTGAAGTAGTTGACCCAACTCATTAGTTAAGTTAATTAAAAGAATCAACTAACTTTATTTAGGGGGAAGAGTAATAATTATAATAAGTGTCATAAATAAATAATAACTAGTAGGTGGGACCCCTTGTGACTTCCCTTAATTCATAAAAATCATAACAATCATAACATAACCATTAGCTAAGAAAAACACACCTCCTTGTGTCTCCCATCAACATATTCACTGCTGGCAACTTTAGCCTATGAAATTTGAAATTATTTCAAAAATAATACTCATATATCCAAATTAAAATATGTTTTCCAAAGATCCCTGAAGTCAACTGTCATAAAAAAATAGATAAAATTAAACTCAAAATCCATATTTCCCAGTTTGTGATGCAACCCTTCCTTGTTTTCTATTGTCACCTCTTGATTTCCCTGAATTTGCCTTTGGATGTGGGGAGCCTTTAGGCCTAATATCGTTGATCACATTGGAAAAATCATCCATCAAATGCATCTAGGAAGACACAGATTTGTCAGAGCCATTGGAGGGTGAGGAAGGGGCAGCAGTGGCTTTTGCTTTATCAACGGCATGGTGGGGCTCAATTTTCAATCTCTTGCTAGAATGGGAGGATTTCAATGGTGAGTGGTTAGGGGAATCTTGGACAATGGGTTTAATAGGTAGAGGAGAAAGCAAGGACAGGTTGGGCCAGCCATGATGTTGGGAGACTAGCAGGTGGACAATCTCCTGCCATCCATCATTTTTCGGGACCTTAGGTTGCAATGAGACATGAGGAGGTACAGGGATACCGAGGGCTTACGTGGCTTGGAAAGGAGTCCTTTCAGGCCTAGGTTGGACTAGTCCCTGCCCAATCCAACTGAAAAATCCAGCATGAAACAATTGGTCGAACTCTTGTGAATAAGCATCGAAATGTATGGAGAACCTGTGCCTTCTTGGGCCTCGGTTCCAGTTATCTCTACCTCTGCTTCCTTTTCCATGGAAACCTCGACTAAAAAAACTCATCATGTATGTGTGATTGATTAGAAAATAGTCTTTTAAATAACCATACATGAAAACTCTTAAAATATGAAATATGTTTGTCTCAACAATGTATTAGACTCATGCAATCCAATCCATACAAATTTTTTTACTGTTAATCAATGAGCAGGGGGTGAAAAGGGTTCTGGGATATGTGAGGGGTTTGTATTGAGCGAACCATGATGCAATGAGGGGGAAAATAAAATCATTACTGCTCAATGAAAACAAAAATTAAATTCAAAGAAAACCAAGAAAACATCATTGTAATCCTCGCAAGACACGACCATTTTCAACTGCTTTAACACCGGAATTCTCTTGACTGTAATTAATCTCAGAACAGGGAGTGGAAAAATGAATATGGGAGGTGACGCGGTTTATAATTAGCTGAAAATGAAATAATGGAAGGGAATAAAGATGATTGCTAGTCATGAAATTAATTAAGTGATCCATAAAACATTCTGCGAAAAGAGATGCATCAACCATCAATCATTTTGACCAAATAACATTTTTTGTGTATTTAACTAGTTCATTGTTCATAATCAAATATCCAACACAGTGCCATCACAAGATAGTATGCATTCCACACAATCTGTAAAGAGGATATTGTTACTTTCTTGGCATCTTATAAAAATGTCCAAACAATAGCCATTCCACTCTATTAACCATCAGGATCAACCACTCTCCATATATTACTTCAATCAACAATTATACTCAAATTCATGTTTCCAAAATTAACAATGACAGTCACACTATCACTACAATCGGGCCTATCATTTAAATGCATTGATATTCATTAAACATATATATAAGCAGTAAACCCAATAATCTAGATTAAATTTCGAAATCTGAATTAGTATTTAAACATACAACCAACAACCACCATTTAGACACAAGCTATGCACAGGGTAATTCACCTAGGCAATGTAATTCTACCAAAGTAAAAAAAAACAACTCAATGTGACTTAAAAGGCTGTCTCATCCATCCAACATGGCGAGGTCTTGAAAACATGCCCTTCTTAACAAATGATCGATTTCAACAAATAAACATGCTTAAAAATATGTGAAACCCAAGCTATCCATAATATACATAGTGCGCAGCCACCAAAACACCACGATGCAATATCTCCATTTTACAAAACCAAACACACAGTCACAACAATAACTCAATTCATTGTTCTGAGTCATCAATATAACAAAGTATTACTTCGATTTAGTCCAATTGTGATCAACTTTGTTGTGTAAACTCAGACTTATAGAATCTAACAATCATAAGGATATAGTCGATATAGTTTCTACAATCATCTGGTTCAATAAACATTCAGCCCCAGAGAACACCACATTTACCATGACCATTATTTCATTGTGAAAAAACACCATACACAAAACATGACATGCGTGAGCAACATCAAACATTTGTAACCTATGGAAGCTAAACATCGAAACAATCCTTAGTGCAAAATACCAGTGACTATGTATTGACCAACCAATTCATCACTATCGTAAAATCAATTTACGTAACAAGCTGTGACAACCAAGCATACCCACGCGTCAATTCGAATCAAGGAAGTGACCCTCTCCATTAACAATACTGATTTATTAACATAAAGAGAAGAATTGTGTACTTGAAAGTGCAATTGGCAATGTAGGGTTTACCACTATTATAACAAAGTTAGTGACTATATACCAACCAACCCAACTATGACACGACCAACCAAGCAAGCCTATGCTCAAATTAGTCAACAATTGTAAAACCATTCAATAATAACCAAGTCATAAAACCAATAGGCCAGGTTGGTCTTATCTATCATTCTTTAGACTAGAGGGCTAGGTTTGTTTCATATCCAACAAAGGGATAGAAGAGCCACTCCTTGTAATGGTTAAAACACCGAGGCCATGGTGCATACACAAGAAGAACCACAATTCATTCATGGACGGGTACAAATCCATCGCCGGGGGGCATAACCGAAAAGTGGGGCTTTAGTTCGGCCAGACAATGTTATTTAATGGACGCGGGGTGTAACCCTCATGATCTTCAGTCAAACAAACACAACATAGAGGTGAACACAGGGCCAAGTAAGAGTAGAAAAATCAATTTTGTGACCCTTAGTAGTGAAATCAACCAATGTTGAATTGAAAAAAACACAGTGACATAGAATTCCCTTAACCATTAAACCCAAAAAAGGCAAAGACTGGATTTAGTGACAATGTGTGAAGATATCTATCCACTCAAGACCAAACAAAATCCCTCCACTTAAGCCAACAAGGATAACAGAGAGATACCACCCAGGATGATCAACAACTTCTATGAATTCAATATCATTGCATGAAGAACCATTCAATTCAGGAACACAATTTCACACAGTTGCAACACTTAGGAAAACACAAACCAATACACCTGAGCCAATAATAATTTCATAAACAGAGTAGAGTCACGAATGGCCAAAAAAACAACATACCTGTAATTGAATTCCTTAAGACGAGAGTTGGCCGAGCAGTTCCTCTATGCTAAGAATTCAGAGAATAACCACAACAACAAGTTCGAACAATAGCCTTACTAGGTTGGAGGCTAACAGGAGGAGTAAAGGTGACGTGCAGTAAATGCACATTGCCTCCACCCACAATGCATTATTTCATCAATACATGTCAATGGGTTCTTCATTAACACCATCAATCAACCCATGTATTGAGACCATTACCCATTAAAACCAACAGCATGGCCATATCAGCTTTTTAACTTATGCCATAATATAATTCCCAAGTTCCATATAATTCAACAATTCACATAACCATTTTCACTATTACCTTGCCAAATGTGCCACCAACATTCATACCATATGCGTATTAACCATATAACTCAATAAAAATTGCATATACATTTACTTACTAGCTAAGATTTCAACAATAATCGTTAAGTCTTTCATGCATGTAGTACAGTTTGTAGGATAGCTTTAAATTATTCCCTTTTGCAATTGTTTCTCATTTCTTTCTAATTGTTCGCATGTAGTATTGCATAATTGGATCCCTTTTCTTTGCATTTGTTATAGTATTTTTTTCCTTTCTCAAAACTGCCCTTCATGTAATTTCAATAACATGTTTGTTGTGAAGGTGTGATAAGAACAAATAGCAATGATATTAAAGAATAGAATAGGTTGTAGTAACATAAGGAATCAACACTTCATAAGCTCAAATCATGACCAATAACAACAAGATATGATCAACCATGTAAGCCATGTCACACATCATCATAACATAAAAAATAAACAGAACTGACCTTCGATAGTTTAAGGGGGTCCCACCTACTAGTATGATTTAATTTTTATAATAATAGGCTTTTAGCAACACTTTGCGAGAAAAACTTTGTTGACATTTTTTAATCGTCAACAAATGGCGAATCCATGGGAAAATTTTGTTTTCAACAGATTTAGAAGTCAGAATTCATGGTTTTGTGGACCAACAATAGTAAATTTAGAAGAAGTAACCAGATTAATTATGCAACAGGGGGAAGTGAGCAGATTTAATGGAAAGATGACTGGGAGTTTGGGAATAATTCATGAAAAGTGTTAAGTATGAGGGATTTTTACCACTGTATAATCATTCAACTGGAATATTCTATAAACCTTCAAGGAGGAGCACTTATAGACTTTATCTTAATATCTCAAAGGATGAAGAAATGGCAAGAAGAAGCATGAAATAACCAATTCCTTATAAGACAACGGTGGAAATATGTAACAATTTAAAGGGCCCTTCAGAGGAGACATCGTAACAGTTGTGTAAGATTGATTTTTATCGACTAACAATGCTTTGCAGGAGTTTCACTATGGAAGAATTGATCCAACATCCTATCTTGAACAAATTCTTAAAAGATGATAAGGAAAAAATCACAACAGAAGGAATAATGCAGAAATTAAAATAGTAGAAGTAAAAGACTCAATTGAAAACAACAAGGAAAGAAAACCTAACTTAGAAGGAATAAATCAAGGTACTGTAAGATTAGAAAGGAAGCACAAAAATTGAAATCATAGCTAGGATACTAGTATACAAAAATCCAATCAGCATTAGGACTTTTCACGCTGGCCCCTCTTAATACTTCAAACGAGGATTGTTAGCACTGTGGGAAAACAATTATCTCTGTAATTTCCTTAAAATGTATAAGTTAGTGTCCAATACAAAAATAATTTGGAACAGACCCAACACTTGCAATTTTGATGTAATTATCATCCCTTTGACACACATAATTAAATCATCAAGATAAGCATGGAGACTGACCAATCCAGTGAAGGTTATGTGTATACTCCCTTTAAAGGCGATACTTGCACCAAATAAGACCGAAGGCATGGATTTGTAAGGAATAATATCACAATTAGTAATGAAAGTGGTTTTGTGAACATTTTCTCCTTTGACTTTGATTCTCTTGTAACCAAATGAACTTTCAAGTAAGGGCCCTAACTTTGACTCTAACATCTGTTGCAAAAATATTTCCATATTGAGAGGAGGGAAGGGGTTTCCAATAATCGATTTTCTGAAAGTTCAAAGACTAATACAAGTTCTGATATTATCAGTGTTCCTTGGGGCCGATTCCCAAATTGAAACCCATTCAGGGTGGATTGAAAAAAACATTCCTGCCCTTAAGAAATCTCTCAACTCCCTTAGAGAGGGTTTTTTCAGTGCAGAGTTAAGAAGTTTTTGTTTTTTCCTAGATAGTTTCATAATACGATGAACAAGACAGGGATCAAAACCACGAATATCCTCATAGGACCAAGAAAAAACCTTTTGAGATTCACCGAGTAGCCCGATGGACCCCATCTCATCTTTAACAGAACATTAGACATTCATTTGAACATTCGTTGAAGACTCAGGTGTCCTAATGTTCACGAGGATGGTTTCAACCACCTTCTTTTGTAACTCCTCTTCTTTATGTCTTTCTTTTTTTCCTACAACACTCAATGAAGATAAACTCTCAAGAAGAGTCAAGCCCTCAGGAATCTCACTATTTTCTATGGATATAATATCCTCGGGCTTAAGAGGTTCATTTTTAATGACATCACAAATTCTCTCAATGTTAGGGATGGCCTTCCAAGATCCCTCCTTTTCAAGGATGTATGAATGATGTAGAGATTGAAAAAAATAATCAGGCCTGTGAGGCAGGAGTTGTTGATTAGGGGAGGCTGCAAAGACAGCTAACCAACCACCTATTGAATTCAAATCCTTCTTCACATGAGTGATGTTGAAAGATAGAAGGTTTGAGACAAGTGTCCAAGTAGCTTGGGAGTATCGTTCCATCAACTTGTCACTAGGGGAGCATGTCTTATGTATCAAGTTCACAACAAGATCAGAATTTCTGAACACTGAAAGGTGACCACAACCAATATTAAGGGAATTCTCAATGCCTAATAATAAATCTTCTAATTTATCACCATTGTTTGTACAATAAAACTCCAACCTGTATGACAGATTATGAATTTTCCCTGCATGAGAAACCAAGATAACGCCAACCCCATTACCTTCACTAAAGCATGAACCATCAAAGTGCATATGCCATATATCATCAACTAAATCAATTTTTTCAAAAGGATTATTAGCCTCTTCAGCAAATATGGAATACACTCCTAGGTCTTCTTCTATATAGTTTACGCTAGATTGCAAAACACTCTTTATGTAGGGTGAAATTATTCCCTCTCTAAGGACTATAATATTCTTACCATTTCGAGGAATGTATAAGTGTGTCGTGTCGAGTGAGAGGTATCCACCTGTTAAGGCTTTCCAATCTCTCCCCAAGATAATTGAGTAGTTTCTTACATACATGTCAATTATCTGAATGTTGAGGGTTGTCCTTATCTCTGGATGAGCGTATAAAACTAGGGTTACATCCTTAATCTCAGCTATGGTTGTTTGTTGTATACTATTATATGAGAGAATTCTTCTGGCATTTTCATTTGTACAAGACAAGCCTATCTCTTCCATAATAATCTTCGACACACTTGGTCCTGAACCACCATCGATAAGGAAACAATGGGAAATCGTATCCATGATCTTTATAGAGATATAAAAAGGGGGATTTTTTATAGGGTATCTAAAGCTATGTACACCTACTTTATTTACAAAAGAATCCTCTCCGTTGACCTCTTCAGAAAGATTGGCTACAATGAAAACTTTTCCTTCCATGAATTGTTTCAGATGCATATATTGTTCAGGGATGACAACCATGTCTAGGAGGGTTGCATTTGCTTTGATGTTGGCCAATTGATTCAAGATATTGTATTTGGAAGAGGGGGGATGAGGAGTGATTCCTTGACTCTCAATAATTTTAGGAACCTGGGGTGCAACAACGGTTGAGGATGAGCTCAGGCTAGAATAACTGCGGGGAGGATCGAATTTTCCCTTGGGATCATAGGTTTTGTTCCGAGTGTTGATGGCAACGACATCCTCTTTCTCTGCAAATTCTAGGAAAACAATATTATCTTCTGGTATTTTACCAAAGATCTTATCTTTGGCACGCTTATTTACCTCACATGTGGTTTCTTCATGGTGTTCCTTGCAAAATTTACACCAACTCCGAGGAAGGATAGCTTTAGGATGAAATTTTTTTTCAACCGGATTCCTAAAGGGGGTTGCAGAAGAGGATGAAGCTCCAGGGGTGAGAGGGGAGACATTACCCTTCCTCTCAAATGCTATCATATGATTGTTCATATCTTGTACTAGTTGTAAGAGAGTAGACATGTCTGTATGTATAACTGATTCTCCCTGGAGAAGACCAGTTCTTTCAAGTTGTTCCTCATACTCTGAGAAAGTATGCATAGCATAACGAAGATTATCAATGGCCTTTTCCTCAAGACTATGATGGTAGGGATAAGGAAATGCATTTTAGTAATGCATGAAATTGGCTTGGTTCCGAGGGTGGATAAGCTTGAGGATTTGATTGTACAACTTGGTGAAACGCAAGTTGAAAGACTTGATGGTCTCACCATATTTATAAGTGACATTATTGTATTCCATTAACTTCTTGGTAGGGATTTTGAATTTCCCATAAGTGGATCGGAACCAATAAATCAACTCCTCCCAAGTAGACAGAATCTTAGGAGGAAGGTCAAATAAATCGGCCACAACCTTTCATTCCAAGGAATTGACAAACAAGCGCATGCAGGTGTCATTGTTGTTGGCCCCTATGTTATGAAAATAATTTGAAAATGCCACTAGGTGTTCATTGGTACTGACAGTGTTATTTCCTAAAAACTTTGGCAAATTCTCTTTAAACTTCGGAAGTGGGCGAGTAGCAGGTGCTAGTTTAAGAGGAGAGGACACATGCCATGGTGTGGTTGTGGCATATTTTTCGAACTGAAAAATCCCATACCTTTTAATGACCTTAGTGGGGTTTGTAGTATATTGGATAGGGATATGGTGGTTGTACAAGATACCAATCATCGATGAAAATGAATATTGGGAAGATGGAGAACTTCTAGTGCCACCAGAGCCACCACTAGATGGCATCTTGTGGATGATAGATGAGGGAAAGAAAGATGAGCAAGATGAATAAGATAAACTTCTCCTTAGATTACTTTGTTGGGTAGATAACACAACGTTTGTTCCTATTTTAGCAACAGGATTGATTTCGGGCGACAAGCCTCTTTTTCTTCTAGAGTCATGAGAGTTTAAGGACATGAAAGAAAGGCCAAAACTTGAAGAAACAAAGGGTTACTGTTGATTTCTATGCTATCTAAGTCTAGCCTCCAATTGTTCGTGAGCACTAATATCTCATTCAATTGTTTCCCAAGAATGGTTAAGTTCATCACGGGTATTGACAGTGTCTAGAATGGTGTTAAATATGTTGAAAGCAATGTTGGTATGGTCTTGAAGACTGGGCTTGATATTTGGCTACCTTGCAACATGAACAATCATTAATATCAAAACAGTCAAAGAATCAATTTCAGAAAAAAGAAATATGTATCGATGAAAATCGAGTATAAAAAAAAATTAACCAGAGAGATATTGAAGATCTCCCCAGTATGGTCACCAAATGAATGTTGAGGAAAATATATGAAATGATATTACTCAAGAATTTTCAGATTCTTCTTGGCTAAAGAAAAATAGATGGGAATAACACCCTATGTTTATAGCCAAAAAAAATAACATCCTAACTCACAAGTATTAATTACAAGTACTTAGGCTAGTCTTTTATCAACAAAAACGCTTGCTGCAAATTCACTTTTTATGTAATGTTTTGAACATATCCATTGCTGAAATAAACATAAAGATAGAAGAAAAGTCACCAAGATGATAATCAAGACAGATGAGACATAAATCAATCCTTTATTTCATTCACATTCACTAAAGAGTCATTTTCTTTACAAAATCTCATGCAGAAACTTTGGACCAAAGTCAAACTTAGATATCCACGATGGAACATACAAAATGACCTCTGACAGAAAACCAAAACTGAACTCTAAAAGATGGATCAGGTTTCCACAGATTGTTTCCCACTCGAATCTACACAATAGCCTTTGTCAGTCATGAAAATTAATTCACAAATAGAGAACTCTACACAGTCTATCAAATATATATCAACACCTCTGGAAAAAAAAGTGTCTGAATGATGTGATTCATCCCTGGATATTGATGTCTACAATAATACCCTGCTATCATAAAAGAGAATTAGGATTGTGATGAATAATGAATGAATGAAATATAAATTATCTCAACATAAACTCAAAGAGAAAACCTTAGCATGCTTCTTCTTCTATCCTCCTCTTGTTCCTCCGTTTTCTTTTTCTTTTAACAAATTAGAATTGGTTGAAGTAGTTGAACCAACTCATTATTTAAGTTAATTAAAAGACTCAACTAACTTTAGTTAGAGGGAAGAGTAATAATTATAATAAGGGTCATAAATAAATAATAACTAGTAGATGGGACCCCTTGTGACTCCCCTTAGTTCATAACAATCATAAAAATCATAACATAACAATTATCTAAGAAAAACACACCTCCTTGTGTCTCTCATAAACATATTCACTTTTGGTAATTTTAGCTTATGAAATTTGAAATTATTTCAAAAATAATACTCATATATCCAAATTAAAACATGTTGTCCAAAGATCTCGGAAGTCAACTGTCATAAAAAAATAGATAAAATAAAACTCAAAAGCCATATTTCCCAAACAACGATGCAACCCTTCCTTGATTGCTACTGTGACCTCTTGATTTTATTGAATTTTCCTTTGGCCGTGGAGAGCCTTTAGGCCTAATCTCGCTGATCATGTGTGAACAATCGTCCCTCAAATGCATCCAGGAAGAAACAGATTTGTCAGAGCCATTGGAGAGTGAGGAAGGGGAAATAATGGATTTTCCTTTATCGATGGCATGGTGTGCCTGAGTTTTCAATCTCTTGCTAGCATGGGAGGATTTCACTGGTGAGTGGTCAGGGGAAGTTTGGAAAATGGGACACTACTACATATGGGTGGATTATTCCACGAAATTTTTCCACGTTTCCATTATTTTCATGTTTTTTTTTTAAATAGGGCGAGATTTTCATCGATATTGCAATGAAATTTAGTCGATATATCCACAAATAGGTTTTTTAGCTTGGTCGGGATTTTCGTCGCTATTTCCATGAAAGTTCGTCGCTATTGCCATGAAATTTCGTTGTTATTTCCAAGATAATTTTGCCTATCTCAAAAAGCATCTGTTAATGGCTAGTTGACTAGTTGATCTATATATACTTGACTTTAAGAGACTTTGTGACACAATTGCTATAGTTGTGACATTATTCATGGCTTTTGTTTGGGCTGTTTATTTTTTTTTTCACCCACCGGTTGAACAAATCCAATCCTCGATCTACATAGCTCAGATCTTGAACTTGCAAGGTTAGTATGTTTTTTTATTGATGTACTCATTTAACTTGTAAATTTTTGTTCAAATGTCGAAATTTAATGTAGCTTGTTTTTTCCTTGATAATATATTATATGTGTAGTACCATATTTCATGTCTTTGTTTTTTGGATCTAGTTAGTATATTCTATGGAAATTCATGTGAAATGTCAAGAAAAATATTTTCCGAAGAAGTATTTTAAGAAGTGTGAAAATCACTCCATCAATATGTCAATTCAAACATTAAAAACGTATGTCATTATCAATCTAGATTAATTTGAGCCTACAATTCCTTATGTAAATTTAATCGTTATTACAAAACCACCAATACATAATGACTTTACCGGTTGGAGTACTAATGTTTGAAATAGAAAGTCATGGAAAAAGAATCCTCTTAAGTCTAATTCTAACCCTTAGAGACCTTGTTAGCTCTCTAACTTTTGTGCTTCTATGATGTTGTGCCTATATATATTAATGTTATATTTTTAGTCTAGTATTGGGTTAGGTTAGTCATATAACATTGTATTCTTATATGTGATGTTGTTTCTCTCAATTTTTTATAATCACACGCAATTCTAGATGTAGTGATTAACTCTATTTTATAGTTGATGTAACTTGTTTATACACTACTAATAATGAGTATCTAAAATATAAAAAATTCATGAAGAAATCTACTAGTGAGACAATGAAAAATGAGAACATGCCAAAGTGTCTTAGAAATTAAAACTGTGAACACTGTAAGTAGCATAAAATTGTGACCATTGTATGTAGATGCAAATCAATACGTCATAATTTAAACCAACCCAGCCCAATTGTGGATGACAAGTGATCGGCATTCTTTTTTTAGTGGTGAATTTCAAAGATTAGCATTTTGTCTACAAAACAACTTAGAGGCTAGTGTATGGTGTCGAGTGATTCAAGTTTGAGAAATTTTGACCACTTTCGTTAAATGGTGTGTAATTATTTTCCATCGTGATTAAGTACACACTACTCTAAAGTAGAAATTGAAGCATATCAATCTTAATAGTTAATCAATAACAAAAAAAAATCATGTCAAAATGTCTTAGAAGAAATAACTGTGAGGATTGTAAGTCACTGTAAATAAGCATATCATAATCAAAAGGAGTAGCTAAAATATCATTAAGGAGTAGCTAAAATATAAAAATTTGACAACTTACTATTTGGTATGGTGTAGGTAAGACAATTACATGCCAGGACAAGTATTTTTCACTATGAACGAAAATGATAGGAAGATTTCTCTATTAAGAGCGGCATTAGAGGTGAGGGGCGATGGAAAATGTTATTGCCCTTGCTATGATTGCAGAGGCTTGGAAAGAAAAAGTCTTTTAATAATAACAGCTGAAACACATTGTAGGGAGAAGGGGTATGCAGAAGGGGGTTATGAATATTGTCCCTTGGTAAGAGGATTCGATATTTAATGTATTCTCTATAATAATCATCATGTCATGAATTTTAGTAATATTTCTTATCGAGATTTTTATATATTCTATACACACTAAATTTTCTACGTTGTTTTTAAATATATAGATGATGCCCCCAAAATGTCGACCTCTAGAGAGTTATTTTCCAAGTACTAGAAGAAATACTCCTTTATAGGGTGATGAACTTCGAGATCATAATATTGAAGCTGTTGATCAAGTTATTAATGATGATATGGATGGAGATAATGTTAGTGATTCAAATCAAGAAGATGAGATACATAGATTGATCCAAGACACATTTTTTCCAATGGATGAGGACAACCAAGATGATATTGATCCTCTACTCGAGAAGTCACGTCAACCTCTTTATGAAGGCTCAACAACAAATATTTTATATGCTATATTGTTGTTGGTGAACTTGAAGGTTTTGAATGGTTTATGAAACACATGCCTCGCATAGATACTAAGGTATTTAATTTGTTAATTATTTATGCCTGCATGTTCACAAATACTTAAAAGGTTCAATCTTTTCCTATATTGCTATTGCTTTCTAATTTGTAAATTAGTATATTGGATGCAATATTGATGATTAATAATGTTTGCATTGACTTATTGTTTTGAATTTTGTAGATTGTTAGGTGAATTTCTATTACCGACGTCAAATATTTTTCCACACACATATTGAGAAATACACGTGATTATGAAAGAAATTGGAATGGACTATCAAGCTATTGATGCATGTCCTAATGATAATATCATATAATATGGACAATATGCATTATAAAATTAATTCCCACAATTTCAAATAAGTATATATCGAACTGATAAAGCATCAAAGAAGGTGCCTCACAAAGTTCTTCATTATATTTCAATAATTCCACGTTTCCAGCGGTTGTTCAGGTGCCAAAGTATAGCTCAGTTTATGGATTTCCATGCAAAGAACAGAAGTCGAGACGATGTTCTTTGAATGCCTGCAGATGGTTCTGCCTTGAAGTACATTGAAGAAAAGTGGCCAATTTTTAAAGAATAACCTCGTAATGTTAGACTTTCATTGGCAACTGATGGTGTCAATCCATTTAGAGAGCTTCATTCTACGTAATCAGTGTGGCATGCTTTTGTTATAAACAATAACCTTCCTCCCTAGATGTCGATTAAGAGGGAGCACACAATGCTGGCAATGATTGTTTCAGGTATTTAATTATCTTTTATTTTCTTTAAAGTATGACAAAATATTTCATTTCTTTGTTTCGTGCATGGTAATTATTTCTTTTATATATAACGACATCTAGATAAGTATAATTAATCATGCAATATGTTGAACCAATTAGGTAGGTACCAAGTTAAATATATGAACATATATATTGAGCCTCTTATCGATGGGTTGTTGAAGTTATGGGTTGGTGTCACTATGTATGACATCTCTAGACCAATAGGGAAAAACTAATTTCAGGTCCATGGAATACTATCATGGACAATTCATGATGTTCTCGGGTTAACACATTTTTGTGGTATATTGTTACTTTATTTTGTAATTTAATATTATATATATTTATTGAAAATATCATGCATTATTTTAAATTGTAACTCTAATTTGACTCTACATTAATTCCTATATCTTGTAATCCTTCAAACAAAGGGTAAATTTGCATTCCCAGTTTGTGGTCCAAGGATAAAATCTCATCATTCAAGGAGTTTAGGAAAGGAAGTGTTTTATGAGTATAGGAACTTTCTACCTAAGAACCATAGTTATCGAACTACAAACAAGGCAAAATTCAATGGTAAATAAGAAAATGGAAAAAAACCACAAAGAATGACACCACCTATGGAAGTTGGAATATATTAGAAATTGTCAAGGTACGCAAATTGTATATGTATGACATATTATATAAATCTTTGGTTAATTTCATTAGTATTAATTTCATTTTGTCCCATTAATTAGTGTTAATTTCAATTTGTTGATGTTTCATGAATGTCGTTAAGGAACAAATGAACTTCCATGAGGAATGAAAAGTTACCTGATGCAATTCAGTAGATTGCCATACTATGAGCACCTACAAATAGTTCATCTGTTTGATACAATGCATATCGGGAAGAACATAATAGAATTGTTATGGTGAATATTAGATGGAAGGACCGACAAAGAGAGAATTGGAAAGATTTGTTGTGACATCCAGGAAGCTAATCACACATTTCAAAGTGTTATTATTAATTCTAATGGTGATGATAGTGAACATAATACTAGTCTTCCTTGGTTATTGATGGAGAAACTGAGCAATATTGTAAAAGAGGTCATTTGAAAAATTAGGTTTCGGACGGGGTTTTCGTCGAACATACAAAATATCTTAACGAAACAAGGTGATTTTGGTGGTTTTAAAACACATGAATAGCATACATTCATTAAGGTAATTAGCAGGTTATAATATATTTCCTTATTGGTATGCATTTTTTGGAAACAAATAATAATTATTTGTTTTTTTTATAGTATGTTCTACCTTTATCTCTCCTAGATGACTTTGACAACAACATAAAACAAATTATTTATGTACTTGGCAAATAAATGAGGTAAGTATTGTTTTATAAGGAAAATGTACTTCTTATGTGATTTGTAGTGGAACTTATTGACATATTATGTTTTATCTGCAAATTTATGTATGCCTTGATATTATTTTATTGCATCGACATTTGTAGGTGGTTATCATCAAAAGAAATCCATAAAGAAGATATAAGGTATTGGAAGAGAGAAGTTATTCGACTAATGTGTCAAATGCAACAATATCTACCTCCAACATTTTTCAATGCACAAGAACACTACCTCATACACCAAGTTGAGGATATTGAATTATGTGGACCAGTACACACAAGGTTGATGTGGATGGTGGAGAGGCAGTTGAAGTCATTGAAGGATTTTGTTAGACAAAGAGTGTGTCTGAAGGGTTCTATGGTTGAGGGATATATGGTATATCAATGTGTGGTGTATATTAGTCAATATCTACCTAAATTAGCAGAAAATATGAATGTGCCTCACATTTGGCATCTCGACTCCATCAACAAATTTGAAGGGGAGGTCATATTGGGGAAAGGTAACATGAGGATTGTGAAAGGTAATTATTAGATGTTGATGTAGATTTAATATATTACACATTTATTAAATTATTTATTTATTAACAATAACTAATTAATAATATTAAATTGTTATTTTATCATATAGTTGCTTGAGAGTGGGATGATTTACATTTATACATTGCAAACAACCTTGATTGGAAGGAGAATTGGATAGAATATACTGAAGAATAATTCGGTAGGTTATCATGGGAAGGGGTGAGTAAGATGATTAAAACAACACATTGTCATTGTGATCAATTTCCTGATATTACATCAAGGGAAGTTGATTTAGCCTTTGGTTTAAAAGATAAATAGGCAAGTAAAAATTTTTACCCACATTTTCCTAGTTATTTCCCAAATTTTCAATGTATTTGGTTTGTTTAATTTTTGAAATATATATTTACTAAGTCCTGTATGAGGTTTATTAATTGGAAATGTATTTTTTACTTGTTGTCCATGCTATAGTTGAAACATCACAATTCTATGTGGTGTAATGGTTGTAAATTTCGTATCAAAATGTTGGATGATAAGATGAAAACCTCAGATTGTGGGATAACTACAGTGTTTAAGGTCACCAACATTTCCTCTAGAAGTGATAGAAATCTAGAAGAAAATGAGAATAGGTACTGTGATAATTTGGAGGATATAATTAAGTGTGATTTTAATTCCTTTAAAATATTTTTGTTTGAGGTTAAATGGTGCAGGCTACGGATGCATGAACGTGATCCTGAAAGAAGTTTTATTGAGCATGATAATGGATTTACCATGTTTAATACAAGGGCATTTGAACCAGGTACAGAGCCTTATGTTCTTCCAAGTCAATGTGAGAAAGTATTTTACTCAGAGGTTCCTGGTAAAGAAGGTCAGTCATACGTTGTTAGATATGATCCAAGAGGAAGACCAGTAAAGTATAATCATGTAGCTGAGGATGAAGATAATAATGAGGAAGAAGATCATGATTCTGTAGATCAGGAGCAGGTGGCTCAGGTAGTCGATGTGTCAGACGAAGAAGTTGAAGAAGTTGATCATCCAAATGTAGGAGACGACGATCTCATTGACAATATCAATAACTATATTAGCGAAAATGACGTTGATGATGATGTTGATATGAATGAGACTTTCACCAATATTGATTCTGAACCAAATCCTGACACAGATGTTGAGTTGGATGAAGAAGAAGAAGATGACTGATATTTAATTGTTGAAAATAAGAGGTATGTGTTTATATCTTTTATATGATCTTTATATGTTTTTATTTTGTGTAATATAGTATATGATACATGTNCATACCAACGATGTAGGTATGTCCATCATCAATTCATCATGTAAACCATAAACCCTAATTTAATGGATTCATCAATTTGTTCCCAGTGAATGGATGCTTTGTTGTTGACATGGAATGGGACAACACATGTACCTTCTCAATTTTCTTCCTTCACTTGATGTGGGCCTGGTCATTCCTATCCATGAATTGAAAGTTACCCCTAGTATTAGTCATCGCCCTTCATGACACTTGTCACCCAATGATCATTATATCACAAGGTTGGATGCATATGGGAATTGGGATCATGAGGCTTTATAACCCTATAGTAAGAAGGGAAATTAATTGAAACTTGAATAGATTGAAAGGTGCGTGCAATTGAAAATAATAACAACCCAAAACTAAAAGGGATCAATGCACAGACTGTCAATGAGAGGTGATCTGGCCGTGGTGTGTAGGAAGAGGCCTAAAACCTTCAAAATTATCATTCTCCAAATATCTTATACAATTTTTACAAGGAAATTGTACTAGGACTAGACACGGGAAACAATGACCTGTGAATGGGGCCAAGGTTAAAAATTTTTCAAACTGTTTATGTATGCATTGAAATTTGACATGGATAGACTATTCACATGACTTAACGATATGGAGGGTTTCTGGACTCAAATTTGACTCACACACCCACTTTCTTCCATCATCAATTCATCATGTAAACCATAAACCCTAATTTAGTGGAGTCATCGATTTGTCGGGTTTTAATGTTCCCAGTGAATGGATATGTCATTGTTGACATGGAATGGGATAACACAAGTACCTTCTTAATTTTGTTCCTTCACTTGATGTGGGCCTGGTCATTCCTATCCTTGAATTGAAAGTTTCCCCTAGTCTTAGTCATCACCCTTCATGAAACTTGTCACCCAACGATCATTAGATCAGAAGGTTGGAGGCATATGAGCATTGGGATCATGAGGTTTTATAACCCTATAGTAACAAGAGACATTAATTGAACTTTGACTAGATTGCAAGGTGTATGCAATTGAAAATACTAACAACCCAAAACTAAAAGGGATCAATACACAGAGCGTTAATGAGAGGTGATCTGGCCATGGTGTGTAGGAAGAGGCCTAACACCTTCAAAATTATCATTCTCCAAATATCTTATACAAATTTTACAAGGAAATTGTACTAGGACTAGACTCGAGCAACTGTGACCTGTGAATGGGGCCAATGTTGAAATTTTTTCAAATTTTTTCTATATGCATTGAAATTTGACAGGGATAGACTATTCGCATGCCTTAACGATATGGGAGGTTTTCTAGGCTCAAATTTGACTCACACACCCACTTTATGCCATATTCAATTCATCATGTAAACCATAAACCCTAATTTAGTGGAGTCATTGATTTGTCGGGTTTTAATGTTCCTAGTGAATGGATGCGTTGTTGTGGACATGGAATGGGACAACACATGTACCTTCTTAATTTTCTTCCTTCACTTGATGTGGGCCTAGTCATTCCTAGCCTTGAATTGAAGGTTACCCCTAGTCTTAGTCATCACCCATCATGACACTTTTCACCCAATGATCATTAGATCACAAGGTTGGAGGCATATGGGCATTGGGATCATGAGGCTTTATAACCCTACAGTAACAAGAGACATTAATTGAACTTTGATTAGATTGAAAGGTGC
>JASDQU010103365.1:198145-244806 GCA_032191745.1 Picea mariana | reverse complement strand
AATAGAAAGTACAACTGTCCAATACAACTGGCAGTGTACGGTTATACTGTTGAGGATACAATATATTTAACACGTTTTGGTTGAGGCCAATTGGAATGGGTAGGATTGGAAAGAAATGGATTTTAATGAGGCTTATGTTCTCTCAATCTTAAATATCTTTATGAGCTTATGGGAACTGGGAACTGGGCAAAAGGGAGCTGGGATTGGAAAAGATAATGAGCAATATTGGAATGGGTACGATGGGAAAGAAATGGATTTTAATGAGGCTTATGTTAATTCTCTGTAATCCATTAAATGTATAACAATGTCACAAAATTGTTTTATGAATATGCCATATTTTTACACCTTTTGTGAGCTTTTTGTGTGTTTTTTTAAATCTATCCATTGTATCTGTTATTCGTTCGAGTTGTAGGCAATCGTAGAAAAGACAATGGAAATCGTGAAGGTTATAGATGTTTGATTTTTTAATTAGTGCTGGAAAATACAATGAAAACCGTGAATGCTACATATGTTTGATTTTTCCATTAGTGACCGAAAATACAATGAAAACCGTGAATGCTACATATGTCTGATTTTTCAATTAGTGCCCGAAAATACAATGCAAATCCTGAATGTTTTTCAATATAATAGGATACAATGTTGATTCTGTCGGATTCATATATGGATGCTATGATTCTACTTAGAGTATTTTCTAAGTTTGGTTATCTCTTTCTTTTCTCAAAATAGTAAAGAAAAAATCGAAATTAAAACTATCTCAAAGTCAAAATTTGAGAAAGTCCGGACATTAAATTTTTTCCATGGCTTCTCAGGAAAAAAATTCTACATTACCATAAAATACAGTTTAAAAAAATCAAAACACCACTTTGTCAATGTCAAACTGCGTTTCTTGGTCTTCACATTATATTGCCTTGCTTCTCCGTGCTTGGATTGATTGCTTTCGTCGTCCATTTTCTGTCACTATTTTTCTTTGCATAATATTAACAACAATATATCCATTCAACTCTTTCATCACAAATTATATAATATGTTGTACCAAACACAAATAATTATAATCTTTGAGATCGATTAAGTATAATATACAAGACATGAAATCTTTCACATTCGTTAACGACAAAGTGAGCTGTACCATACATACATATATAGTTTGGTTTTATTATTGAAACACTCCATAATTATCTTAAACATAACAGGTGATCTATAGTTGAATAATACCTCCTAAATCCAGCTTAGATTTTAGTTATTTCCCATGGATTTTTAACTATACACTCATTTTCTTTTTCAAAATAATTTTATATAGCTTGGTTAAAAGGGGGTTAATCATAACGGTATATAATTAGAGGATTTATTTTAACGTCACTCTTAAAAATAGGTACAATGAGGCTTTGATTCCAAGGTTTAGGGAATCCCTACTCCTAAATCAAAAATCTTGTGGATGTGAGAGATGAGGATAGACCCTCCAATTTTTAAGATTTATGATTGGTAGCCTTTGATGTCCTTGTATTTCTCTTTTGCGAGATGATTAACCAAAACTCTATGTCTTCTATAGAAAAAAATTCTCCATGACATCAAGGGATTCGTAAATATTTTTTAAGGTAGGAATTCCCTCAAGGGAATCATATTATTTTCTTTGGTTTTACAAATTGGAATGGTTCTCCCAAGATCAAACCTCTCTTTAAATGATGGATTTGTGCTATAATGAATTTAAATAACTAGTTTTCATCAAATGTATGGGAGATGATCAGTTTTTAGAGTAATATTCCAGATATAAACAATATGTAGAACAGAAATAAAATGCTAAAAATCGAAGATGAGCAACAACAACACCACAATAATAAGTTGTTCTAGAAAATACTTGAGGCTTTGATGATATGTCTTAATTTGGAAGAGTTGTACCAATAGATAAGGGCGCCAAAGATCAAAGACATGTAGAATAGCCAACATTTCCTTTTCATAGATTGATTTTCCTAAATTTCGCTTAGACAATTGTTTGTTGGTAAAGGCCAAAGGCTGACCCTCTTCCATAAGGACAGTGTCAATTCCTTTCCCTGAAGAATCACATTCCAAGACAAAGGTCTTTGTGAAATCAGGAAGGGCTACAACTGGAACGATGCACATGGCCATATTCAATGTTTGAAAAGCCTGAGCATCTACTGGATTCCAATTGAAAGAATTCTTTTTAAGGAGTGAAGTGAGAGGTTCTGCAATCTTTCCATAATTCTTAACAAACTTGCGATAATAACTTGTTCAGCCCAGAAATCCACGCAATATTTTGAGAGTCTTTGGGTGAGGCCAGTCTTGCATAGATAGAATCTTTTTAGGATCCACCTTGATGTCGGCCTTTCCAACAAGATGACCCAAGTACTCGACTTCTAAGGTGCCAAAAGCACATTTAGATTGTTTAAGGAAAAGTTGGTGCTAAGAGAGTAGATGGAGAACTCGATCCAAATGAGAAAGATGGTATTTCTGGGTTTTTCTATAGATGAGGATATCATCAAAGAAAACTAAGACAAAATGACAGAGAAAAGGATAGAAGACATGATTCATAAGGCTTTGGAAAGTGGAGGGAGCATTACACAAGCCAAATGGCAAGACCAAAAACTCATAGTGGCCCTCATGAGTTCTAAAGGAATTCTTAGGAATGTCTTCCTCTTTCATATGGATCTAGTGGTAGCCAGAACAAAGATGAAGTTTAGTAAAGAACTTTGCGCCACTCAATTCATCCAAGAGGTCATCAATGATAGGAATGAGAAATTTATCTTTAATGGTGAGTTTGTTGAGGGTGCAGAAGTCAGGAAATATGCACCAAGAACCTTATTTATTAAGGAACATGACCACAGGAGAAGAGTAGGGTCTCGTACTAGGGTGGATAACACCTGTGTTGAGCACTTCTTGAACCATTTTCTCAATTTCACTTTTTTGGGAAAAGGGGCGACGATAGGGACGAATATTGGGAGAAAGGCTTCTTGGGACAAGGGGAATGAAATGATCATGAACACCACGGGAAGGAGGGAGTCCCTCGGGAGTGGAAGAAACCACTTGAAGTTTAGAGAAGATGGATTGGAGATCCTACAACACAGCGGGTGTCTCAGTTGCTTGTATGGCATGGAGTTGGGCAATAATGTCACAATGAACTTTTTTGAGCAAATTTTCCATGCGATGGGAACTAATGATCTCAGGGGAACTGACGATGATGCCTTGTAACTTATATTGTTGGCGCTCTTGTTTGAATTTCATGGTTAATTCCTTAAAATACATGAGAATGGGACCCAAAGTCCTTAGCCAGTCTGCACCCAACACAATGTCACAACTGCCCAGGTCAATGGAAAACATATGAAATTTCATATGGTAGTTACCAATTTGGAGACACATTTTCACAACGCCCTCCACATTTCATGGACCCACAATTGGAAATCATGATTTGGAAATTGTTGACTGCATGGATTTAGCAATTAGTTTCTTGGGTAATGCAGTGATGAATAAAATTATGGGTCACTAGTACATATGGGTGGATTATTCCACGAAAATTTTCCACGTTTCAATTAGTTTCATATTTTTTTTTAAATAGGGAGTGATTTTTGTCGATACTACCACTAAAGTTCATTGCAATATTGACAAATATCTTATTTTAACCTGGTGAGAATTTCCATCGCCATGGCCATGAAAGTTCGTGGCAATAGCGACAAAAATTTTGTCTATCTCAGTGGTCGATGTTAACAGCTAGTTGACTACTTGATCTATATAAGCGTGACTTTAATAGACTTTGCAACACAATTGCTATAGTTGTGACACTATTATTGGCTTTTGTTTGAGCTGTTTATTTTTTCTATCACCCATCGGTTGAACAAATCCAATTCTCGGACTACATAGCTCAGATTTTGAACTTGCAAGGTTAGTATGCTTTTTTTTATTGATGTACTCATTTAACTTGTAAATTTTTGTTAAAATGTCCAAATTTCATGTAGCTTGTTTTTTCGACCTTGATAATATATTATATGTGTAGTACCATATTTCATGTCTTTGGTTTTTGGATCTACTTAGTATATTCTATGGAAAAGGGTATGTGGATTCCATAATATTCTAGGTTTATGGAATCCACATACCCTTTTCCCTTCAATTGTAGCTATAATGTCTCTCTCTTTTCATTGATAAAGATATGAAATTCCTCTTGAAACTCAACCCTGATCAGTGAAATGATAGTAATCAATTTTCATTTTCTTCTCTCTTTTATTTTTAAGAACTAGCAAAAGAAGACCAGCAAATCTTGATTGAAGATTTGATACCACTTGTGACATCCCTAGTACCCAAATGGGATCACACTTGCATAAATTGAAAATAATATAACAGTGACAATAATAGTTGCGATACTTGCACACCTGGTGGTTGGCTAGCACTTAGTAATTCAATTAAATGAAGGAAGAAATCTCCATGAATGAAATCTTGAAGTTGATTGTTATATTGATAAATGATAAGCTATGGTATATATAAGATAGGGAGGAAACTCATGTTTATAACAATAAGATACATAAACACTAATCCTAAACTTATGTTAGGTATATATGTCATTATTATATAAAGAAAACATTTGTACACATATGACCTTATTATAAAGATGTTATCTATGTCATGATTAGGCACATAACAATCACTTTTAACTAACCACCTTCAACCATATTAGCTTATGGTTAGCCACCTTTATCTTTCTTGGCTTATGACTAAGCACCTTTAACAAATGAACTCATGATTATATACCTTAGTCTTCCAATATAAATAATGTATATGCGTTTCAACTTTCTCAATAAAATCCACATACCCTTTTCTTATAAGTGATGTTGTTTCTCTCAATTTTTTATAATCACATGCAATTCTAGATGTAGTGATTAACTTTAGTTTGTAGCTGATGTAATTTGTTTATACACTATTAATAAGGATCAATATCTAAAATATAAAAAATTCATGACGAAATCTACGATAACATGATGAAATCTACTAGTCAGACAACGAAAAATGAGAACATGCCAAAGTGTATTAGAAAATAAAACTATGACCACTGTAAGTAGCATAAAATTGGGACCATTTTATGTAGATGCAAATCAACACATTATAATTTAAACCAACCCAACCCAATTGCGGATGACAAGTGGTTAGCATTCTTTTTTTAGTGGTGAATTTCAAAGATTGACATTTTGTTTACAAAACAACTTAGAGGCTAGTGTATGGTGTTGATTGATTCAAGTTTGAGAAATTTTGACCACTTTCGTTAAATGGTGTGTAATTATTTTCCATGTTTATTCAGTACACAATACTCTATAGTACAAATTGAAGCATATCTATCTTAATAGTCAATCGATAATAAATAAATAAAAGCATGTCAAAATGTCTTAGAAGAAATAATTGTGAGGATTGTAGGTCAGTATAAATAAACATATCATAATCGAAAGGAGTAGCTAAAATATAAAAAATTGACAACTTATTGTTTGGTATGGTGTAGGTAAGACAATTACTTGTCAAGACAAGGATTTGTCACTATGAACAAAAATGGCAGGAAGCTTTCTCAGTTAAGAGTGGCATTAGAGGCGAGGGGTGATGGATAATGTTATTTCTCTTGCTATGATTGCAGAGGCTTGCAAAAAAAATAATTTTAATAACAACAACTCAAACACATTGTAGGGTGAAGGGGCACGCTGAAGAGGGTTATGAATATCATCCCTTGGTAAGAGGATTCAATATTTAATGGATTCTCTATAATAATCAGTATGTCATGAATTTTAGTAATATTTCTTATCAGGATTTTTATATTTTATATACCCACTAACTTTTCTACGTTATTTTTAAATATATAGACGATGCCCCCAAAATGTCGACCTCCAAAGAGTTATTTGCCAAATAATAGCAGAAATACTACTTTACAGGGAGATGAACTTCGAGATCGGAATATTGAGGTTGTTGATCAAGTTATTAATGATGATATGGATGGAGATAACGTTAGTGATTCAAATCAGAAAGATGAGATACATAGATTGATCCAAGACACATTTTCTCCAATGGATGAGGACAACGAGGATGATAGTCATGATGTTGATCCTCTACTTGAGAAGTCACGTCAACCTCTTTATGAAGGTTCAACAAAAAATATTTTATCTGCTATATTGTTGTTGGTGAACCTGAAGGTTTTGAATGGTTTATCAAACACATGTCTCACACATATACTAAGGTATTTAATTTGTTAATTATTTATGCTTGCATGTTCACAAATACTTAAAAGGTTCAATTTTTTCATATATTGCTATTGTTTTCTAATTTGCAAATTAGTATATTGAGTGAGATATTGATGATTAACATTGTTTACATTGACTTATTGTTTATAATTTTGTAGATTTTTAGGTGAAGTTCTATTATCTACGTCAAATATTTTTCCATGCACATATCGAGAAATATATGTGATTATGAAAGAAATTGGAATGGACTATCAGGATATTAATGCATGTCCTAATGACTATATCATATATTATGGACAATATGCATTAGAAAATGAATGCCCACAATTTCAAATAAGTATATATCGAAGCAATAAAGCATAAAAGAAGGTGTCTCGCAAATTTCTTCGTTATATTTCGATAATTCCACATTTCTAGTGATTGTTCAGGTGCCAAAGTATAGCATAGTTTATGGATTTCCATGCAAAGAACAAAATTTGAGATGATGTTCTTTGAATGCCTACAAATGGTTCTGCATTGAAATACATCGAAGAAAAGTGGCCAATTTTTAAAGAAGAACCTCGTAATGTTAGATTTTCGTTGGCAGCTGATGGTGTCAATCCATTTGGAGAGCTTCGTTCTACGTAATCAGTGTGGCTTGTTTTTGTTATAAACAATAGCCTTCCTCCTTTGATGTCGATCAAGAGAGAGCACACAATGTTGGCAATGATTTCTCCAGGTATTTAATATTGTCAAGGTCGATCAAGAGAGAGCACACAATGTTGGCATGGTAATTATTTCTTTTATATATAACGACATATAGATAAGTATAATTAATCATGCAGTATGTTGAACCAATTAGGTAGGTACCAAGTTAAAGATATGAATGCATATATTGAGCCTCTCATCGATGATTTGTTGAAGTTATGGGTTGGCGTCACTATGTATGACATCTCTTGACCAATAGGGAAAAAACGATTTCAATTCAATGGAATACTATCATGGAAAATTCATGATGCTCCTAGTTTAACACATTTTTGTGGTATATTGTTACTTTAGTTTTTGATTTAATATTATATATATTTACTGAAAAAATCATGCATTATTTTAAATTATAACTCTAATTTGACGCTACATTAATTCATATATCTTGTAGGTATTCAAACAAAGGGTAAATTTGCATTCCCAGTTTATGGTCTGAGGATAAAATCTTGTCGTTCAAGGAGTTTATAAAAGGAAGTGTTTGTTGAGTATAGGCACTTTCTGCCTAAGAACCATAGTTATCAAACTACAAACAAAGAAAATTTCAATTGTAAAGAAGAAAATGGAAAAAAACCATGAAGAATGACACTTCGCCTATGGAATTTGGAATATATTAGAAATCATCAAGGTACACAAATTATTTACGTATGACATATTATATAAATCTTTGGTTAATTTCATTAGTATTAATTTCATTTTGTCCCATTAATTAGTGTTAGTTTCAATTTGTTGATGTTTCATGAATGTCGTTAAGGCACAAATGGGCTTCCACGAGGAATGAAAATTTACCCGATGCAATTCAGTAGATTTTCATACTATTTCCACCTACAAATAGTTCATTTGTTTGATACAATGCATATTGGGAAGAACATAACATAATTGTTATGGCGAATATTAGATGGAAGGACTGACAAAGAGAGAATTGGAAAGATTTGTTTTGACATCTAGGAAGCTAATCACGCATTGCAAAGTGTTATTATTAATTCTAATGGTGATGGTCATGAACAGAATACTAGTCTTCCTTCGTTATTGACAGAGCAACAGATATATATTGTAAAATAGGTCATTCGAAAAATTAGGTTTCTGACAGGGTTTTCGTCGAACATACAAAATATATTAACTAAAAAAGGTTATTTTGGTGGGGTTAAAACACATGACTGACATACATTCATTAAGGCAATTAGTAGGATATAATATATTTCCTTATTGGTACACATTTTTTGGAAACAAATAATAATTATTTGTTTTTTTCTACAGTATGTTCTACCTTTATCTCTCCGAGATGACTTTGACAACAACATAAAACAAATTATTTATGTACTTGGAAAATACATGAGGTAAGTATTTTTTATAAGTAAAATGTACTTCCTATGTGATTTGTAGTGGAACTTATTGACATATTATCTTTTACCTACAAATTTATGTATTTCTTGAAATTATTTTATTGCATCGACATTTGTAGGTGGCTATCATCAAAAGAAATCCATAAAGAAGATATAAGGTATTGGAAGAGAGAAATTCCCTGACTAATGTGTCAAATGAAACAGTATCTACCTCCAGCATTTTTCAATGCACAAGAACACTACCTCATACACCAAGTTGAAGAGATTGAATTATGTGGACCAGTACACACAAGGTCGATGTGGATGGTGGAGAGGCAGTTGAAGTCACTGAAGGCTTTTGTTAGAAAAAGAGAACGTCCGAAGGGTTCTATGGTTGAGGGATATATGTTATATCAATGCATGGTGTATATTACTCAATATCTACCTAAATTAGTATAAAATATGAATGTGCCTCGCATTTGGCATCTTGACTCCATCAACAAATTTGAACGGGAGGTTGTATTGGGGAAAGGTAAAATGAGGACTGTGAAAGGTAATTATTAGATGTTAACGTGGATTTAATATATTACAAATTTATTAACAATAGCTAATTAATGATATTAAATTGTTATGCTATCATATAGTTGCTCAAGAGTGGGATGATTTACATTTATACATTGCAAACAACCTTTATTGGATGAAGCATTGGATAGAATGTACTGAAGAATACTTCGGTAGGTTATCATGGGAACGGGTGAGTAAGATGATTAAAATAGTGCATCGTCATTGAGATCAATTTCCTGATCTTACATCAAGGGAAGTTGATTTAGCCTTTGGTTTAAAATATAAATAGGAAAGTTAAATTTTTTACCCACATTTTCCTAGTTTTTTCCCAATTTTTCAATGTATTTGGTTTGTTTAATTATTGAAATATATATTTAGTAAGTCCTATATGAGGATTATTAATTGGCAATTTTTTTTTTACTTGTTGTCCATGTTGCAATTGAAACATCACAAGGCTATGTGGTGTAATGGTTGTAAATTTTGTATCAAAATGTTGGATGATAAGATGAAAACCTTGTATTGTGGGATAACTGTAGTGTTCAAGGTCATCAACATTTCCTTTAGAAGTGACAGAAATCTCGAAGAAACTGAGAATAGGTATTGTTAGCGATCAAAAATGCACTGGCATTTTTTAAAGAATGACGCCTAATCTTGTAGGAAAAATTTGAATAGCTTCTTGAGCTCCAAATGAAAATTTGAAAGCACCATTGGAAACCTTAGGATTTTTAGATCTCAATTGACTATTCAAGCATGTAAAACGGACTCTCCATGACTAAGAAATTTGATTTTAAAAAAAATATGCGCTTTCACCAGCTAACCCGTCTTGAATTTTGCTAGTTAGCTGGTGAAAGCTCTGCTTTTCACCAGCTAAGGAGAGGATTTTTGGGTAAATTAGTTGGTGAAAGCCTGTCACGGCCAGAATAACCAAATTTTTGCCCAAATCGGTATTTTTTGAGTTTGAATGGTTTGAAACCACTTCAAATGGACAGTTGTTGAATTATCAAGTCTGATTCAAAGGCTAGTTTTGAGGGATAAGGTCAAAAAGAGGTTTTTCAACTACATTTGGCATCTTTTTCGAAGGCATAATATCAGGGGTTTGAAGACACATCATCCAACTTAAATTTTATCTTTGGAGGACCAAATCAAACAGTCTTGGGAGGCTAAAACTGCACTTCATCAACAATCTATTAATCTTAGAGATCATTAGATAGGACCTTTTCCTATTTTGTTTTGATTTTCCATTTTTAGTATTCTAGATCCATTTTTATAGGATCTCAGCCTACACTTGTTGTATCTATTTTGATTTGACTATTTTTAGTAAATCTGATCCATATTTCAAGGATCTAGATTTCATCTTGTAAGGTTATAAAGCCAAATACATTTGGAGCACTATGGGTGCAATCTAGGAGACATTTTTTTGCTGTTGTACTAGACTCTTTATTGATAATAGAATCAAAGTCCTCTTTTGTTTTCAATGACATATTTTCTCATATTTTCATCATTCTGTACTTTATTTCAGTTTAGCTCAGCTTCTAAGAACTGTTATCTTCTTATTAAGATCATGAACTTGAACTAAAGGTTTTCTTGCTATCTTGTATGACCCTACACATTGTTGTATTTGGTTATCTAGACTAGTATTCCTCATCTCCTATTCAAACTTTTTTGTCTGATCATTGAGTTCTAAAAGCATTGTCTTATTCAAATTTATGAAGTGGTCCTTTTCATTAGCTATTGAATTATCCTATTGTTCCAAGGATACAAAATCTACCATATTCTTAAGTTACCAAGCATTCTTAGCCTACAAACCTAAGGAGTTTCTTGGAGGGATAACAAATCGACGTCGTTGCCAAGGAGAGGAGATTGAAGCTCAGCTTCCTTGGGAGAAGACATAGATCCAACTTTGATGATAGACAAAGCCTGGACATTATTTCGGTTGTAATTATCTATCTGGCGACTCCATGAAGGACGAATTCAGTGGCGATTCCATTGTTCAGAAAATTGTTGGTGACTCCACTAGTATGACATGAACAAGATATTAGCAAAGAGGTATGCATTCTGTGATTTTTCAAGTATTTCTGGTTTCCCTAATCCGGTGCCTAGTAGAGATGAATGGGAAAACAATCTTCCCGGATTTCGAGGAGAAGAGTGGGAAGTGTCAGCTGAACATTTGCTGGACTTTCATGATTACATACATCGATCGCAAGTTGTGGATGAGGATGTTTAGATCTGGTTATTCTATTTTCCATTAGAAGGGATTGATCGTGATTGGTACCAGTCTCTGCCTATTACTAGTATCAGCTCTTTAGATGATTTTCATGTTGCCTTCCATGTGTTTTGTAAAGGCATATTTTCAGATGACTTTCTATTTCCTGAATGTTGTCATGAGTTCAATTTGTTGTAGAAATATCCCAACATTCGTGAAGACTTTACTGCAATAGAAGATACTCTTCATCATGATCAAGAAATCAATGATCCACACTATGATAACCTTAGTGATGCTTTTTTCATTGTATCAAATACATCTACTATTTTAGGTTGTCATGAAGATCGAATTATCCCCTTTGAAGACTTGAAAGGTGATGAGCAGATTGACAAATCAGCAAGTGAAATTATTGAATCTGCAGTAGATGATGAAGGCAACCCTCAGTTTTTAGTTCTGCAGACAAAGGGGAATTGCAGCAGATACAAAGAGGGAGATAGTGTGCTAAAAATTTTAGATCAGCAGTTGAGCTTGCATTCTTCCTTGACAAAAGAAGAACAATTTGCATTCATCATTGAGACCAGTGTTGGCAATCAGCGGTTGCAACACAGTCAATTCAACCAGCAACTCAAAGAGGTATTATTTAATGATTTTGAAGACCCTATTGCTGATCATTTGGATTATATAAGCAGCATAAATGTCCAAATATTTCTGTCATATGAAGGTTGGTCTTGTCATCTTTTCAACTTGCATTACCACAATCTATGGTTTCTTTTATCTTTGGAGAAAAGATCAAACATGATATTAGCAATTCAATTACTTTCTTGTCTACTTTGGAAATTTAGTTTTACTTGATCAATCTGCCTCTACTGGTTAGTGTAGGGATTGATAGAAGAATAAGCTCTTTCTTTGAGCAAGTAGATTACTTTTAGTTTTCTTAATTAGGCAAAGAGACTCCCTTTTCACGCTTAATGGCTCGATCTAGATCATCCCTCCATGTTGCGGCTACTCAGTCAGCCTCAAGTCATCCATCAATCTCTCAGGTGTTTATTGCAGATTCAGAGAAATTTTATTTTTTCCCAAGGAAGTTTTTCTGGGTTTTCACCAGCTTATTGGTTTTGAAATACGCTAGTTAGCTATTGAAATCTTTCCTTTTCACCAGCTAAAGGGGTGGATTCAGGGAAAATTAGCTGGTGAAACCTGTTACATGGCAGCAAGGTTGTATTTTTGCCCAGATTTGACTTTTTCTCAACCAATTCTTTCGAGGTTGGTTTCTAAAGATGTAGAGAACCTTGGAGAGCAGTCACAAAGATCAGAAGGTTTTAAGATCTGGTCCATCTAGATGCACAATAAAAAATAGGAACCATGAAAACCATTTCAGATAAGCATCAAGTAGCAGTCTTGCTTGGGAAAGGTGTGTTTTGGAGTGAATGGTTGAAAACTTCCCATTTGTCTTATGTTGACATTAGTACTAGGTATAATTACCAAGGAGAAATGGATGCTCTAGAAGAGAAGCCAGGGAGCAGAAAACTAGAGGTTGATAACATTGAATACTTAAGTTGTTTACAGATGCAGACATCTTATGTTGATCATTTGAAAGGAAACAATGCATTATTTGTTGAAACAAGCAAGATTGTCACATCTTCCATGATGTTTTCAAAGAATTCCAATATATCATTTGCTTTAGTATATGGATTTGTAGTGGTAAGATAAAACTTTAAAATATGGAATGGTCCAAATCCTTATGTTAAAGAAGGTGGATTACAATAGAAAATTGGTGTAAATATGGCTTTACAGTCTTTTACAGGCCACACATGTCCTGTTAGCGATCAAAATGAACTAGTAAATTGAGAGCGTTTTATCTCTCTATCTCTCTGTAAGACTCATTTTTCCTCTCAGCCTTCGAAAATCTCTTTGCCTGAGATTACTTTACCTCTAAGCTTCTCAACCTGCAATACAAAAGATACAAATAAATTTCATTCCTTGTATGTCTTTCATAAAATTTTCCAAAGCTAAATTCATGAGAGCTATACATTAAGCCACAAGTCAAGCTTTAATTTTTAAAGCCACCTGTCATTATACTAAAGCTAGCCTATGAGTTGTCTAGTTCCTAAGTTATGAGTCAACATATAAAGCCCAAGCCAAAGCTGAGTCCTCAAGCCTAATCTCAAGTCAAGCTATAGTCACAAGCCCGATTCTTATGATATGCTACAGAATCACATAAAACCCAACACTGAGTTAAATCATAAACCAGGAGTTCCTATCCTATCCACTTCATCGACAAGTGTCAGTTATCAATTTTTGTAAGCGTATCATGTAATGACTGAGCAGATGCCAACTTTGTGAATAGTGAGTTTTATTTCACTAACAACCAAGTCGATAAGTTGAGTCCACGTATCTATAGGTGTCAAGGTTTGATAAATGTAAGCACAACTGGATTTGTAAGTATTTGACAAGTTTTTATGGAAAACATCTGATCACCAAGAGATCCACGAACAGATGGATTTGCCCTGAGCTGCAGGTTTCAAAGTCACAGGTGTCAAAGATTTGTATGTTAGCCTAGTTGCTAGATGTGAATTCAATCATGAGAAAGCCAAGTCTAAAGATGTTGTGCATAGATTTACGGTCTATTATTGATGCGTTACAGGAGATAGGGAATTTGTTGGAGAATTTCGTGGGCACCATATCCCTGAATTTTGAGTAAATAACCAAGTCATTACATTGATCTCATGCCAGCAAAATTGTGATAAATTCCTAGAGAAATTCGTGGGTAATATATCCCTACGTTTTGAGAAAATAACTAGCCATTATAGTGATCTCATGCCAGCAAAAATCATGATAAATGCCTGGAGAAATTTGTGGGTAATACCCAGTGAATTTTTTGTTCCTTCTCAGAATTTTCGTGACCCTTGATCAACGAACTTTCTGCCTTGTTGCTCAGCGTTTTACTTGTGCCAAGAGAGTTCCTATCTCTCCTCTGTGCTAACGTGTTTCCCTCAACAAATTTTGTTTATTTCCAGTGGCCCCATTGCGTCTACAACAATTTTTCCAATGAAGGTTCAAGGTATCTTTCGACATTTTTTCCAGTAGCTCGACGTTCTCTCCTTAATGTGTTGTGCAATCTCATTACCTATGTGTCCCCTCCATCATGGATTTGCACTTGATAATTGGTGATTGAATGTTTCCTTGGTGTCATAGGCATGGGTTGAGTTATTTTAAAATGTTTTTGAGGTGTCAAGATTTTGAAACATCCTTATCAACATTCTAAATTCATAAGCACATCATAGATTTTGAGGAGAGAGTTGAGCAACAGTTTTAGATTTTATTTCAACAACTTCCAGCATTCTCTGCAGCTGAAGAGAACTATGGCAACCAAGTTTAAGTGTCAATTTTAGGAAGCTCTTCAAATATGCAAAGGGAGTCGAAAGGAGAGGTGGTGGCAGAGACATCTAAACTTAGTGGTTCTCGCAGGCAGGCAGAGGAGTTACTTTTGAGTCGAACTTCATTATCTACCTCAACAACTCCTTCAGTGACAGCCCCTATAAAAGAAAGTTAAAGTTGTTGATGGAAGGGCTACTTCTGAGCTGGCTATAAAAACAGTTCTGCATTCTTCATTGTTAGGGCCTAATTTTGCGGCCCATCCTTGTGGTTCATTTAGCAATCCCACAAAATGTGAAAAGATACCATTGCCAAAGAATTCATCAATAAACATGGTTAATGTTATGGACACTCATTTAAGGATATCAGGAGTTTCAGCATCCGCAGATGAGATTGTTGAAAGAGATATGTCAAGGGGAACCTCAGAACCTTTACAAGATTCAGAATATATGAATGAATTGATCATTGTTGATGTGTCTTCATATTTAGGGAGCTCCAGTGAGGGATATGAAGAAAAAACAGAAACTTCTGGGCTAGTTACAGAGTTTTTTACAAAGGATGTTGGTGTAGTAAAGAAAGCAGCAGAAGATTTGAAGTTTGATAACAACATTATTCTTGTAGGATCATCGAAGAGCTCAACATGCAGTGATGATGTCATTAAATCATATTCAAAACTTAGAGGCACTGTGAAGAATAAACAATCTCAATCAACAAGCAATAATGCTAACCAAAACTGCAGCAACATTTTTAAGTCTGTAATTGGAAAGAAGCAAGATCTTGGACATGTTCTCCATCCTGAGCATGGGGTTGTGATGGTTTCTAATTCTCCATATGCGTTGTCAAGTTCACCTAATGCTGACATAGACAAAGAGCTGACTTATTTTGACAATTCTATTATTGGAAAAGAAAAAGCTAGTTTGCACGCTGAGGAGAGAAAAATTAATGGGATGCATGACAATGGGTTGGCATCTCAACTGGCTACACCTAACAATGTCACAAGATATATTTTAATTGGTTTTCTTTCAAATAAATGAGGAAGATATAAGTAAGGATTATTTATGGCAAGAACTAAAGAGGAAGTTCTGAGGTTTTTGGTTGTCAAAGAGGTGTAATTGCATTGCTATGCTCTATATTTTTTACTAAGCAAAGCATTGGTAAGGAAATACATGATGCATGGTTTTGAGATGGAAGTCAGAGGTTAACACTTAAGAAATGTATATTCAGTATCACTAAGGCAGTAGTTACAAGATTCTAGAGGTGAAGACGATCTCGTGTAGGTATGGAGTATGGAAGATCCTGTTGTGGTGGCTTGGGTTGAGAATTACATCTCTTGGGTCAATGATTGTTGTATTCGGTTCATGCTGGACTTCACCTAGTTCAGATAGCACAAAGGAAATTTCATTAGTCCTGTATGGATATGAGTTCATGAGCTGCTGGAAAATGAAAAGTCAAACACCTCAAGTTTCCTGCAATGCTCTCATTTCAAGGTTGAAGTTATCCTAGAATTTTCAAAACCATGGTTACATATCTCACCATCCTGCCTATGTTCAACACTTTTCTTCTTAATGAAGATATTACCATAATAGATGCCATGTCAATGTGCAAACAACATTTCCAGGGGAGTTTGAAGCAGACATGCTACAGATAAAGAAGATTGGGAAAGACAACAACAAACTTTGGAAAATAGCCAGATGATAAATTGTAAAGGTTGAATGACTCCATGCCCAATACTAAAGGCACAGGGCCTACCAGGTTCTTGGAGACCTCGCAGGGAGGTCTCCATCCCAGTTTGAGCTAGATGTTAGCGATAAAAAATGCACTAGCATTTTTTAAAGAATCATACCTAATCTTGTAGGGAAATTTTGACTAGCTTCCCAAGCTCCAAATGCAGATTTGAAAGAACCATTGGAAAGATTAAGATTTCTAGATGTCGATCGACTATTCAAGCATGTAAAATGGACTAAGAAATTTGATTTTAAAAAACATTTGCGCTTTCACCAGCTAACCCATCTTGAACTTTTCTAATTCGTTGGTGAAAGCTCTGCTTTTCACCAGCTAAGGAGCGGATTTTTGGGTAAATTAGCTGGAGAAAGCCTGTCATGGCCAGAATAAACAAATTTTTTCCCAGATCAGGATTTTTTGAGTTTGAATGGTTTGAAACCACTTCAAATGGACAGTTGTTGAATTATCAAGTCTGATTCAAAGGCTAGTTTTGATGGATAAGGTCAAAAAGAGGTTTTTCAACTACATTTGGCATCTTTTTCAAAGGCAGAATATCAGGGGTTTGAAGACACATCATCCAATTCGAATTTTATCTTTGGAGGACCAAATCAAATAGCCTTGGGAGGCTAAAAATGCACTTCATCAACAATCTACTAATCTTAGAGATCATTAGATAGGACCATTTCCTATTTTGTTTTGATTTTCCATTTTTAGTATTCTAGATCCATTTTTATAGGATCTCATCCTACACTTGTTGTATCTATTTTGATTTGACTACTTTTAGTAAATCTAATCCATATTTCAAGGATCTAGATTTCATTTTGTAAGGCTATAAATCCAAAGACATTTGGAGCACTATGGTTGAATCTAGGAGACATTTTTTGGCTATTGTACTAGACACTTTAGTGATAATAGAATCACATTCCTCTTTTGTTTTCAATGACATATTTTCTCATATTTTCATCATTCTGTACTTTATTTCAGTTTAGCTCAGCTTCTAAGAACTGTTGTCTTCTTATTAATCTCATGAACTTGAACTAAAGGTTTTCTTTCTATATTGTATGACCCTACACATTGTTGTATTTGGTTATCTAGACTATTATTCTTCATCTCCTATTCAAACTTTGTTGTCTGATCATTGAGTTCTAAAAGCATTGTCTTATTCGAATGTATGAAGTGGTCCTTTTCATTAGCTATTGAATTACCCTATTGTTCCAAGGATACAAAATCTACCATATTCTTAAGTTACCAAACATTCTTAGCCTACAACCCTAAGGAGTTTCTTGGAGGGATAACAGGTACTATGTCCATTTGGAGGATATAATTGAGTGTGATTTTAATTCCTTTAAAATAGTTTTGTTTGAGGTTAAATGGTACAGGCTATGGATGCATGAACATGATCCTAAAAGAACTGTTATTGAGCATGATAATGGATTTACCATGATTAATACAAGGGCATTTGAACTAGGTATAGAGCCTTATGTTCTTCCAAGTCAATGTGAGCAAGTATTTTACTCAGAGGTACCTGGTAAAGCAGGTTTGTCATATGTTGTTAGATATGATCCAAGAGGAAGACCAGTAAAGTAAAATCATGTAGCCAAGGATGAATATAATAATGAGGAAGAAGATCATGATTATGTATATCAGGAGTATGTGGGTCATGTTGTCAATGTGTCACACGAAGAAGTTGAAGAAGTTGATGATCCAAATGTAGGAGAAGATGATCTCATTGACGATATCGATAACTATAGTAGTGAAAATGACATTGATGATGATGTTGATAGGAATGAGCCTTTCACCAATATTGATTCTGAACTAGATCCTAATACAAATGTTGATATGGATGAAGAAGAAGATGATTGATATTTAATTGTTGAAAAGAAGAGGTATGTGTTTATATCTTTTATATGATATTTATATGTTTTTATTTTGTATAATATAGTATATGATACATGTTCTTTAGAATTTAAAATTAGGTAATATGGGGAAATTGAGAGTGATGTGGGGGAGGGGGGAGGGGCATAATTAGATCTTCCACCTTCATGTGGTTTCCCCTGTTTAGTAGAGAATGAACTATTCTCAAAACCAAGAGGAGCTATGTGTGTCTGCGCCTAACCATACCAACGATGTAGGTATGTCCATCATCAATTCATCATGTAAACCATAAGCCCTAATTTAGTGGATTCATCAAAAGTTTCCCCTAGTCTTAGTCATCACCCTTCATGAGTGTTGTCACCCAACGATCACTATATCAGAAGGTTGGATGCATGTGGGCATTGGGATCATGAGGCTTTATAACACTAATTTAGTGGAGTCATCGATTTGTTCCCAGTGAATGGATGTGCTTTTTTTGACATGGAATGGGAAAACAGATGTACCTTCTTAATTTTCTTCCTTCACTAGGACTAGACACAGGCAACAGTGAACTGTCAATGGGGCCAACATTGAAACTTTTTCAAATTGTTTATGAATGCATTGAAATTTAACATGGATAGACTATTTGCATGCATTAACGATATGGGAGGGTTTCTGGACTCAAATTTGACTCACACGCCCACTTTATTCCATCATCAATTCATCATGTAAACCATAAAACCTAACTTAGTGGAGTCATTGATTTGTTCCCAATGAATGGATGCATTGTTGTTGACATGGAATGGGACAACACATGTACCTTCTTAATTTTCTTCCTTCACTTGATGTAGGCCTGGTCATTCCTAGCCTTGAATTGAATGTTGCCCCTAGTCTTAGTCGTTGCCCTTCATGACAGTTGTCACCCAACGATCATTATATTAGAAGGTTGGAGGCATGTGGTCATTGGGATCATTAGGCTTTATAAACCTATAGTAACAAGAGACATTATTTGAACTTTGACTAGATTTAAAGGTGCGTGCAATTGAAAATACTAACAACCCAAAACTAAAAGGGATCAATACGTTGACTGTCAATCAGAGGTGATCTCACCGTGATGTGTAGAAACAGGCCCAACACCTTCAAAATTATCATTCTCCAAATATCTTATACAAATTTTACAAGGAAATTGTACTAGGACTAGGCACAGACAACAGTGACCTGTCAATGGGGCCAACGTCAAAACGTTTTCAAATTGTTTCTGAATGCATTGAAATTTGACATGGATAGACTATTCACATGCCTTAATGATACGCGAGGGTTTCTGGACTCAATTTTGACTCACACACCCACTTTCTTCCATCATCAATTCATCATGTAAACCATAAACCTTACTTTAGTGGAGTCATCGATTTTTTCCCAGTGAATGGATGCGTTTTTGTTGACATGGAATGGGACAACACATGTAACTTCTTAATTTTCTTCCTTCACTTGATGTGGGCTTGGTCATACCTAGCCTTGAATTGAAAGTTGCCCCTAGTCTTAGTCGTCACCCTTCATGACAATTGTCTCCCAATGATCATTATATCAGAAGGTTGGAGGCATGTGGTCATTGGGATTATGAGGCTTTATAACCCTACAGTAACAAGAGACATTAATTCAACTATGACTAGATTGAAAGGTGTGTGCAATTGAAAATACTAACAACCCAAAACTAAAAGGGATCAATACACTGACTGTCAATGAGAGGTGATATTGTCGTGATGTGTGGGAATAGGCCTAGCACCTTCAAAATTATCATTCTCCAAATATCTTATAAAAAATTTACAAGGAAATTGTACTAGGACTAGACACAGGCAATAATGACCTGTCAATGGGGCCAACGTTGAAATATTTTCAAATTGTTTCTGAATTAATTGAAATTTGACATGGATAGATTATTCGCATGCCTTAACGATATGGGAGGTTTTCTGGACTCAATTTTGACTCGCATGCCCACTTTCTTCCATCATCAATTCATCATGTAAACCATAAACCCTTATTTAATGGAGTCATTGATCTGTTCCCAGTGAATGGATGTGATGTTGTTGACATGGAATGGGAAAACATATGTAGCTTCTTAATTTTCTTCCTTCACTTGATGTGGGCCTAGTCATTCCTAGCCTTGAGTTGAAAGTTTCCATTAGTATTAGTTGTCACCTTTCATGACAGTTGTCACCCAATGATCATTGTATCAAAGGGTTGGAGGCATGTGATCATTTGGATCATGAATATTTATAACCCTACAGTAACAAGAGATATTAATTGAACTTTGACTAGATTGAGAGGTGCATGCAATTGAAAGTACTAACAACCCAAAACTAAAAGGGATCAATACACTGACTGTCAATGAGAGGTGATCTCGCCCCGGTGTGTACGAATAGGCCTAACACCTTCAAAATTATCATTATCAAAATATCTTTTACAAATTTTACAAGGAAATTGTACTAGGACTAGACATAGGCAACAGTGACCTGTCAATGGGGCCAACGTTGAAACGTTTTCAAAATATTTCTGAATGCATTGAAATTTGACATGAATATACTATTCACATTCCTTAACGATATGGGAGGGTTTCTGGATTCAATTTTGACTCACATGCCCACTTTCTTCCATCATCAATTCATCATGTACACCATAAACCATAATTTAGTGGAGTCATCGATTTGTTCCCAGTGAATGGATGTGTTGTTGTTGACATGCAATGGGACAACACATGTACCTTCTTAATTTTGTTCCTTCACTTGATGTGGTCCTGGTCATTCCTAGCCTTGAATTGAAAGTTTCCCCTAGTCTTAGTCATTACCCTTCATGACAGTTGTCACCCAAAAATCATTATATCAGAAGTTTGGAGGCATGTGGTCATTGGGATCATGAGGCTTTATAATCCTATAGTAACAAGAGACATTAATTGAACTTTGACTAGATTGAAAAGTGCGTGCAATTTATAATACTAACAACCCAAAACTAAAAGGGATCAATACATTGACTGTCAATGAGGGGTGATATCGTCGTGGTGTGTAGGAATAGGCCTAGCACCTTCAAAATTATCATTCTCCAAATATATTATACAAATTTTACAAGGAAATTGTACTAGGATTAGACACGGGCAACAATGACCTGTCAATGGGGCCAACATTGAAAAAATTTCAAACTGTTTATGAATGCATTGAAATTTGACATGGATAGACTATTCGCATGCCTTAACTATATGGGAGGGTTTCTGGACTCAATTTTGACTCACACACCCACTTTTTTCCATCATAAATTCATCATGTAAACCATAAACCCTAATTTAGTGGAGTCATCAATTTGTTCCCCATATTGTATAATTTTGCATACCCAAGTGTCCCATTTTTATTCCCCATATTGTCCCATATTTTCTAACTCTTGTTGCATATTTTACACAATATATTGGAGACTCCACTATGGATCTGATCCATCTCTTGATATTTGGATATGGGTGTGTGGGTAAACCCCATTTCCTCTATTTTTCATTTCAGTTTTTTTTTATCTTTTTGCTGTTGTTACTTTATGTGCAATGTTTTTAGGAAAAAAAATGTCGAAAACCACTCATATTTTCCTCAAAGAGTATCTCACAACTATCTGGAAACCCTTAGGTGCCAATGCATTTTTGGGAGTCATTAAGTGCATTGACTAACACAATTTTTGGCATGTTATTTTCATGTGAGAATCCATTGCCTTTATTTTTTTTTCTCTTTGACAACTATAGGTTAATTCTATTTGTTTATTTATATTTCCATTTATTTCATAATTGAAAAGTCTCTTGTTGAAAGAAAAGAGTTCCCTAGAACCCCTAGTATTTTACTTACCAATAAAGACCTAGGATTTTCTAAATGGTTTGCTTGTGAACCAAAGAGTAAAGTAAATTGTTTTTATTTTGAAATCTAAATATTCACAAGTACATTTCATATTTGAAGGGTAACTTAGATAAAGAAAAATCATTTAATTTAGTACTTGTCTTGGTTACTTACTTTCTCAATAGTTTAAATTTCAACTAATTGTAATTTACTTTCGTTTGCAAGAATTTACTTTCGTGTGTGTAATTTGTTATCATTATTCTTTTCTTATTTAATTGCTTTGTTCTATTATCCTTTTGATTAGCTCGTTGCACCTTTAAGGTGATATTTTCATCTAGACACCATAGCTCCCCCTAGGAGATATTGGTGTCATCTAAAAATCTTTCAACCTAAGTTACCTATTAGATGCAATATCTTCACTGATTTACGAAACATGGTTCCCCACCCTAACCCACCTTCAAGTTCTAGTTCTTATGATTCAAACCCCCCCCCTCCCCATAGATGGGTGTTGGTACAAGTAGTTCTAAACCCATTTCTACCCCTTATGTTCCTTCATCTTCCTCCAACCCAAGTTTCACCATGGTTGGATCTAATTCTATAACCAATATTGGAGCCAATGCTAACCAACCTTTTGTGACTTTTATGGAATGGTTAAATCTCCATAATTTGACCAAGTTAATCAATGATCGTATCTTCCATGATACCAATTGGCCCAATATTCAAAATAAAAATCCCTTTGACATCCCAATGTGTGAGGGTAAACCTAGAGAGTATCCCTCCAACCATATCGTGCCCTTTCACCTTTGTTTTTCTTCCAACTAGATAATGGAGGATTTAATTAGGTTGATTCTTTTTGAATGCACTTTGATGGGCACTGGCACCAAATTGTACATAGACCAACCTAGCAATAACCATACAACCTTTGAGTTCATATAAAATTATTTCCTTACCTTCTTACAACTTCCATTCCACCATCACATAGGGATAGAAATATTGACCAATTTCCATTAGACCACAACCACTCACATCTCAGAACACATCCATGAGTGGCTTATAATATGTGCCTTGTGAAAATCCAATATCAATGATCAATATCTTATAGAGTAGCTCCTGGAATCCCTTCTTCCCCTCATCACCAAGGATGTATCCATGATTATGCCTAGAAATGAGGATGAAGCCATCCAAAAGGAACAATTGTACAATATTATTTATTCCCAATTAGGGTATCTCTATAGTATCCTTCCTAATGCCCCTCGCTCTCAGTCAAGTGACAAGGATGTATCCATGACTATATCTCAGGGGCTATGAGTTAGGGATTATATATATATATATATATATATATATATATATATATATATATATAATTTATAAGTTATAAATTATAATATATATTATAATTTATAATTTATATATTATATATAATATATATATATATATATATATATATATATAATTTTTATATAAATTATATATATTATATCATATATAAATAATATTATATATAAATAATATAAAAACAAAAAATAAAAATAAACACCAAAACAAAACAACATAAAAAATAAAAAAAAACAAACCAAATTCAAACTACCCACTATCACTATCGTGCTCATATTTTTGTGCTCACACGAATAGCTGCACACACGCAAAGTGGAGAGGAGAGGCATGTAGAGTGGAGAGGAGAGGATAATGAGAGAAGGAGGGAAAGGAGGAGAAGGATGGAGAGGAGCACGAGAGAAGGAGGGAGAGGAGGAGAAGGAGAGAAAGGAGCATGGGAGAAGGAGGGAGAGGTGCACGGATAAAGAGGGCACATGGGAGGAGGGTGCACCAGAGGAGGTCACATGGTTTTGACGGTGCACCAAAGGAGGGCACATGACTGAAGGAGGGCACACCAGAGGAGGGCACACACAAAGGAGGGAACACGAAAGGAGGCAACACATAGAGGATAAATTTGGTTTGACTTCTTTCTCCTATCACTTGAGTGTGCATGCTAATTGTTTGATGAAATACTTGATAGAAAGATGGTTTGAAGGAATGTAATGGTTGTAGATATTTTTTTATAATTGGCTTGCAGATTTCCCAAATATCACTTCCCAAGCTCAACATTCTTACCATGTGCCAAAACTTGTCACTATCTTCTATGTAATTCAAATATTCCCTAAAATAGAGCACACATATGAGCTAAGTCATCCTTTTAAAATGCACATATATGGTTTCATATTAATGTGAAATATATATATAAAGGTGGAAACTTGTAGTCCTTCATATGAATAATGACATCTTGAAATCTACCACTAGATGAGAGAAACATCACCTTTAGATGAGAGAAACAAGTTGGCCCAAATGGCACTTTAGGCCTTTTTCTGGCACTTCAAAACTTTCCTGCCTAGATTTGTAAAATTCACTTAATGCCCATAAAACATTCTTCTAGGGAAAGCCAACTATTCTAGGTTTAACAATATTTACATCCTCACAAAAGCAATGTGTCAAATTATGATAATAGATAATCTGAAGGAGATCATCATCATTGTGCACCTCATCGTTGACTACTTTTATCATCTATTAGGACTTTGGGGGTGGATCTTTGAATGAAGGACAATATTGTATATTGTGCCCACATAAGTAACAACATACTTGACCTGGAACACTAAAGATACAATTGTTGGGAATGTTTCCCCATACCCCACCATAGAAGAGCTACCTCATTTATCTTGAGCTTGATACACAATGTGTTCTTTTCATGACTCCTTGTATTAGTGTCTTGTCTTAATGTTGTCCTAATCATCCTAGTCTCCTTTGCAATCCAAAAAATAGCCTTGGTTTTTCAAGTTGAACTTGGAGTTGTCTTAATAGTGCTTAGTGGTATTGGATGTGCAAAAAAAGTAGAATATGTTCAACTTTTGTAGGTTCTTGTCTCTTTTACTAGGTTTCCCATTATCACTAGATTTTTTTCCCTCCTTTGTCTGCTTCAATTAGGGTCACTTTGATTCGATGAAACTAAATATAAATATTTTGGTAGGGTCACACACATAAAATTGCAAGGAGCATAGTAATGCAGTGAGAACCAAAGTGGTGAGGATACCATAGTTCCCCCACCTACCTTATGACAGAAAGGTCATTTCTTGACAATCCATATAGGCTAAATTAAATGTGAAAAAAATAGGCAATAAATTTTCAAAAAGACCAAAATATCACAATACTTCAGGCCATGATCAACCTAATCCTCCTTGTTGATGATTAAATATGATCCCCAAGGAGGTAAATGATACCTAATTCTTATAGGATAAGTAGTTGTTATGGGAAAGAGGGATAGAAACTTGTATACACTAAGTGTGGGGATACTAGAAGTGGCATTGAGATCCATGGTTAATCTAGTTGATTAGTGAAAAAGTCCATGATTAACCTAATCCTCTTTGTTGATGATTAAATATGATCCCCAAGGAACTAAATGATACCTAATTCTTATAGGAGAAGTAGTTGTCATGGTAAAGAGGGATGGAAACTTGTATACACTAAGTGTGGGGATACTAGAAGTGGCATTGAGATCCGTGGTTAATCTAGTTGATTGGTGAAAAATATCGTCACTTGGCATCACAAGTTTGGGCACGTTGGAACATAGTCTTCAGAAGTTTTGTCCAATTAGAAATTTGTGTGTGGACTCAAATTGAGGGTATTAGTGGAATTCAATATTTATGAGGGATGAAAAATTGATAAGCATCATAGACACTCTATTTATAAGGATGAAATGTATAGAACACGAGAAATGATGGAATTAATGCACTCAAACATCTACAAGTGAATTCAAGTGTTGTCACATAGAGGAGGAAAGTATTTAATCACATTTATAGATGATCTTTCAAGAAAGACATTTATTTACTTTCTAAAAATAAATCATAAGTCATTGAGCATTTAAAATTTTTTAAAGCCTTTTTGTAGAAACAATTGGGAGACCATTGAAAATACTAAGGCATAATAATGGGGGAGAGTACACATTAAAAGAATTCAATATTTTTTTTTCTCTCATGAAGGGATCCAATTAGAATATACTTCCGCATATTATTTGTAGTGAAATAAGGTAGTGGAGAGACATTATGGAGTTGTGCAAGGAATGTTGAAGTGCTCGAACCCCGAACAATAAAAATTGTGCTTAAAGGCCAAAACATGGTAGAATGGAAACAAGCTATGGATGAAAAGTATGAGCCATTAGTGAAGAATCAAACTTGGGAACATGTTCCTCTACCAATAGGTAAGAAAGAAACTAGTACTAAGTGGGTTTTCAAACAAAACAAGTCAAGTGATGCAGTTGAGAAATATAAAGATCAATTGATGGTGAAAGTGTACATACAAATTCAAGGCACGAACAACCCAAAGAATTTTATACCAATAGTGAATATGACATCCATTATACTACATTATACTACATATATAAATATTTATGTCAAGCATAATGTCAATTATTTTATCATTTTGGCATTCTCCAAAAATTATGCATTTGTATGAGCAAGGAGTTATCTTTGTTAAATTCTTTCAAATCAAAACTGTTGTAGAATTTGACAAGTTGGATCATGGAGAGATCCATTAGTCCTACTTGGTTATTCAATTAGTAAGTGATTTGAGAAATAGGAAATTTCATTTGAGTCAAAGGAGATACATTGAACATATCTTTTAGATATTAAGGATGAGTGATTTCTAAAATGTGAAGACTCAAATGGAAATTGCTCAAAAATTGTCACAAGATATGGGTCCAAGTACTCAATTTGGTGAGGAAGCTATGAGAAATATTCCTTATTGGAGTGTGGTAGGCATCCTTATGTATGCAATAGTATGCATGAAACTTCATATTTCTTTTTCAATTACAAATGTAAGTAATTTATCAAGTAATCTTGGGTTGCAACATTGGGAAACAATTAAAAGGAATTTCACATTTCTCAAAGGAACATGGGTATCAACATCTGTGAGAGAATGTTAGATGCAATTCAATTGTTTGGATATTGTGATGTAGATTGGGAAGAATATGTTGTTGAGTTCAAATCAACATCTAGATATTTCTTCAAGTAGGACGGTGGAATTGTCTCATGGAGAAGAAGTCACCCACCATTTCCTTATCAAGTGCTAAAGCAGAACATGTAGTATCAAATAATGCAATCAAGGAATTGATGTGGCTAAGAAAATTACAAAAATATGTTAGGTTAGAGCAACTGAATCCTACAATTTTAAGATGTGATCACCAAAGTTTCATTGAAATGGCTAAGAATACTATGTTTCATGCAAGAATAAAGAGCATTTAAGTGCAGTACCATTGTGTTTGTGAGCAATTGCAGAAGCATATATTTTATCTTGAGTTTTGTGAAACAAGATAGTTGATCACTAACGTAATGAAAAAGGTACATATTCAGATGGATTGAGAAGTCTTGTAGAGTATGAGGATAGACATGCATAGCTTTACTAATCCCTGAGATGTTTCAATTTTGAGGAAAAGACCTTAATTATATATCATCCCACATTGTTAATGACAAGTTAATCACCTCATACTTTCAAGATTTATGCAAGATTTTCCACAAAATATCCAATAAACAATTGACATTTTGGAGCTTGGTTAGGGATCATTAATTTCAACAACTTCTATTAAAGATCAACACAAGCCTTAGCACTAATTTAGAGTGATCAAATTTGAATATTCCATTTCCCTTCAAGACCTACCCTTCAAGGATTATTAAGCCTTCATGGCATTAAAGGTCATGAGTGGTTGAAAGGCTATCTCTTTATGCATAAAATTTTCATTAAGCAAACAAATATAAGTACTACTACATGGAAATAGCAAAAGTAGTTGTCATGGGAAAGAGGGATGGAAACTTGTATACACTAAGTATGAGTCAATATTTTAGTCTATTTATTCTTGTTTAGAGTCTAACACATGTTTGAAATTGGTCTCTATGATTTGAAACATCAACAAGTATTTGAAATTCCTCCAGGTTTTCTTCTTTCAATAGGGGAGCATGACCATGGTATTTCATTGATTATTGATAGTCTACCACCCAATGTGCATCCTTATAGCCACTCATTTGAATAGAAGAATGAAATCAAAAGGATCATTCAAGAACTATTGGAAACTTGATTTGTATGCCCCAGTACCAATCCCTACTCATCACCAAAAATTTAATTGTATTCATAGTCTTTCGTGTCAAGATACGACAAATATTGTTTGTGATTAAGGATATTAATCCATCAAACAATCTCAAACCAAAACATTCTCTAAAAAAAAAAAAAATAGGTTGCTCAATGTAGGATTAAAAAATTAACCAAATGTATGACAAATGTATGATAAGGTTTTTGGTGAGTGGTCAAAAGCCTTATTTGACACAAAAAATGTTTTTGTACCAAAGGGCCTAATAATTAAATTACATTCATTACATTTTGATCATATGCATCAAAAACATTAATCTAGCCTCTTTCGGCATTCATATATTCAATTTATCCAGAAAGGCTAAAGTTTTGTGCCCGCATAGAACATTGTTTTCCTAAAATTGAAAAATTTACTCATGATTTTCATCCATGTTATATGATTTTCAATATACATAATTGATGCATTCAAAAATCACCTAACAATAAACTATTGTTTTATGGTAAAGGTTGCCTCATACACTAAATGCATTTATACATAAAATTTCATCAAATAACTCATCTTTCTTCAAAATTTGATCGATGTCTTTAGTGATAAGGAACAATGCCAATAAGCATAGATGAGAAGAAACGCATAGATACTATTTGAATGTGTGACCTCCTAGGAAGAAACACATGTTTAGACACCCCCCATAGATCCCTCCCCTCCAACATTATTTCCAACTCCAACCTTTCCTCCATTCTCCACCAACCACTAAAGGCTCTTTCCAAATATGTGAAATTCCAGGATCATGGATTTCCAAACTATCGATCCCCACTCGAACTCTTTGATAGGTCTCAAATCCATTTCTCCATTGAGTGTCAAGGGATATGCAACTATATGCAACTTCTATGCAAATATATGCAACTTTATGCAACTTATGATATGCAACTATATGCAACTTTATGCAACAATGCAACTTATGCAACTATATGCAACTATATTGAAAATATATTTCAACAATTTCGTATGCAACTATATGAAAATATGAAACTATATGCAACTATGCAACTATATGCAACTATGCAACTATATGCAACTATGCAACATGCAACTTATGCAATTTATGCAACTTTATGGAACTTATGCAACTTTACGCAACTTTATGAAACATGCAACTTTATGCAACAATGCAACTTATGCAACTATGCAATTATATGCAACTATATAAAACTTATGCAACTATGCAACTATATGTGACTTATGCAACTATATGCAACTACATGATGGATAAGTGTGGCAATTTCAACTTTATGCAAGTAAATGCAACTATATGCAACTGTGTTGGTACCAAAAATGTATATTGGCACAATAAATTATCTTCTTGTTTTAACGAGTGTAGGTACCACCAAATAGGTATCGTTTGGATCTATCTTCCTCGAGTGATGATCAAGATATATGAAGAGAGGTTGAAAGTGAGACGTGTTGTACTAGATCTACCAGTTCTAGATCAACTAGGTTGGAAAAGCTAAGGAAAAAATTTTGTATATGCATACAATTTTTTATTGCCAACAGAGGGTCATGTAATTATGATGCTGAGAGCATATGTGACATTGATTTTCCCTTGAGATATAAAAATTTAGTGCATCAATGGACACCTAAGGAGCTACCTAAAGTGGACACAAATTTCTTCATCGGTGGGAGGATGTATCACATTGCTCTTTTGTCCTTACATGGATGGGGGTTATTTTCCATGGATGGCATAAAGGTCGGCTATGGCACTGTAACTGAATTGATGGAGTATGTCGGACCATTATACAAATACAATCACTGGTTGATGTTGGTCTGATATACACAAAGTATGAGGAGATACGAAGTTGCCGCAAATTATATACAACTACTAGATAACAATCAAAATAAAGGGGCAACTATGTATATTGATGGAAGGCCAAAAGCTACTGGAAACATTGTGGGCTTTATAAATAGTACACGACCAGTGGAAACAATGAAGAAACCGAATTGCATATTTGAGGCACATGAAGGAAATCATATGTTTGTATGTGCAACAAAAACAATAGTTCCATGTGAAGAGTTGTTGTTCGATTACAACTTAAATCGAATAGATGGAGGGGGTGAGACTATGGGGGTAAATATCTTACATACCATTCAACTCAACCTTTGATCAATCATTGTTACAATTTATCGTTGCAATATTTCAAATTTTTATTGAAAAAATTATTTACAATTACTTTCATAACTCTTGTTGATTAATTTATTGTGTCAACATCTATCCAGGGTGATCGTGGAAAGGAACCCACTTTGCCTTAGTAGGTAAATGTTAAATACAGTAAAAAATTATGACTACAACAACTAAATTTCAGAAATTTCATTATTTGTTTTCTGATATTACTGCAATATTTCATTTTCTTAATGTTACAGATGAATTTCATAACTTTTATTGATTGATTTATTGTGTCAACATCTATCCAGGGTGACTGTGGCATAAAATCACCCGCTACATCTATCTAGGGTGACCATGGAAAGGAACCCATTGTGCCTCAGCAGGTAAATGTTAAATACAGTAACAACTTATGACTACAACAACTAAATATATGAAATTTCATTATTTTTTTTCTAATATTACTCCAATATTTCATTTTTAAAATGTTACAGGTGAATTTCATAACTTTTGTTGATTGATTTATTGTGTGAACTTATGTATAGGTTGACCATGTCCGACAATCACATGCTACATCTGTCCAGGGTGACCATGGAAAGGCACCAGCAATGCCTCACCAGGTAAATGTTAAATACAGTAACAACTTATGACTACAACAACTAAATTTTTGAAATTTTGTTATTGTTTTTCTGATATTACTGCAATATTTCATTTTTTTAATGTTAGAGGTGAATTTCATAACTTTTGTTGATTGATTTATTGTGTCAACATCTGTCCAAGGTGACCGTGTCAAAAAATCACCCGCTACATCTGTCCAGGGTGACCGTGGAAAGGCACCCACAGTACCTCACTAGGTAAATGTTAAATACAATAACAACTTATGACTACAACAACTAAATTTCTCAATTGTTAAAGTTCATCTCATTAATTTTATTCATCAATGTATTGTGGCATAGTCAACATGGGAAGGCTCCCACAGAGGATATTGATGAGGAAAAAATATTTTATTCGACTGACCCAATGAAAACTGTAACGAAGGCCTTGAAGAATGCTAACATAGAATATCTAGGTTTTCTTAACAAAAGACCCCTGACACAGGAGGACAGGGAAAGAATTGTAGAGCTACAAAATACAATAACTAATTTTGGGGTAAGTGGCATCTTCCCATATTTTTATCAGCTGCGACAATTTCATATCTGGTTTTTTTTTAATATTTTGTATATGATCTGATAAAGTAAAGTTTTTCATTTGTAGGATTTTTTAAACCTCATGTGTGGGGAACCTGTCGATAATGCAACTTCTATAGGTAGCAGTGATGTTCCAATGCAAAAACAAGGTCGACATAGCAAAGCGCAAGTGAATCTTTTTGAGCCTCCTGAGGTTCCCCTCAAATCTATTGATGAGAAAAATTATTTTGAACGGCATGACACGTCGGAGCATGATGAACCGGAGCCTGGGACTCCACATGACTCCAAAGAGGAACATACTATAGATGGACAAGATACTATTATGCATGGAGAAGAATGAATTAAAAGCATTGGATCATTATATTTCACCTTTTTGGTAGATGACGCATGTGTTCCGATCAAGATTCAGAATATTGCAGGTAATTGTTAATTAATTGATTCATTTTTTTCATGAAATTGAAATGGACATTTGTTGAGATTATTATAAATTAATGGATAACACGTTTCTGCAGGAAACAATGTTTTCTATAGAAACTTAAATGAAAAAGCATTAGAGTTGTTTGGCCCCACCATTCGCACATGGTGGAATGGCCAAGATAGGAAAAAAAAAGATAATTTAATAGATCACATGGTAAACTTGTTCGGCAACACTTTCAACAAGAAAGTGGTTACAAAGTTTTCCGGCGAGAATTTAAAATATACCAAGGCCCAGTATAGGGAGAAATTGAAAATAGACATCAAGCATGAGCGCCCTTCCATGGTTCTCGAGAAAGAGTGGAAGGCGCTAATAGAGTATGCAAAGGAGAGCTTGTTTAAAAAACAAGGATGAAAACCATGAGTTGGTCAAGTAGGGTACAACACATGTCATATTATCAGTGAAATATGAGAATTTATGTTTTTCTTTCATGTTTTAAGTAACAATTTCGATATCTAATGTTTTTCATAAATTCCATATGTAGGCTACCAGACACATCCAAAGAAACAAAGGCCAGAGTGGAAAAACACGGCGAGCATAAACTAGGCCTGGGTGGCTATGGAAAACTAAAAGCTCAAATAGTAAGATTTAAATGATTAATTGTGGTTAATATTCATTTAGCAGTAGCGAACAAATATATGATTTTGCTATTGGTATTTTTAATGGTGTTATGAATTACAGTTAAATATGTTTGACACTGCTGCCACCGAGGAGGATCTAAATCTTGGTTACAAGCATGGTTTTAAAAGTGTGATTTAATATAGAAAAATATTGGGCTAGACTCCTATCTCCCCAACCATGTAGGTAAATCAAATGAATAAGGAAACTGCAGTATCATGCTTGTAAAGTCTATTCGTATTTTATTATATCGCCTTTAACTAAGTATTTATGTTTGTTTTCAAGCAATAGTGATACCGCAGTAGTGAATCTAGCAGTATTCAACAAACACCACGTCATACAAGCATGCACATGTCCAGTGATACTTTAGAGAAGAGTATCCATTCCAGTATGTATGCTTCAAAATTAGAAATATTTACTGTGATTGTAGATATTTATTTCCTGACTTATACTTATATATTATCTTCTCAAAATTGAAGAGCATGTAGCTCAGGAGGGTGAAATGCGAGATCAACCAAGTGGACAGGAAATTAATGCACCAACTATCCCATCTACAGAGACAGGTAAAGAGAAGTAGTGTAATGTTAATCAAAATAATGAATTAGTTATTTCAATTATATTTCAACATATCGATATGATCATTTTCGTTGTTCCAGTTCACGACCTTGAACATATGCCAGCTAATCCTTCTTAGCGACGTACCATAAGTATGGTACATGAGCGCACACAAACAATATAAGGACAGGGCACATGAAATACAATGTCCTTGGATGATTATGATACCCCAATTGTCAATTTTATGAATCTAAAAAAACATAAATCAAAGAAAAATTAGATGTATAAATTCATGACTTGTATTTGGGTCTTTATCAATGTTTATATGTTCATATGTTTTGATGACTATCCTAGTTATGCATGAATGTCTATATGTTTTCTATATAAAGAAAATCATTTGTTGGGTATGGGGAATTGAGAGAGATGTGAGGTGGGGGAGGGGCCATATGAGCTTCCACCTTCACGTGGTTGGCCATGTTCACTAGAAAATAACCTATTCTCGAAACAAAGACATGATCATTAAGGTATGTGACAACTTAATTTTTTTCTAGAATATTTTACATAACTAAATGCATGCGTATTTTCTTATTAATTATTTACTCATATAAAAAAATTGTATTTTATGATTCATGCAGATCTTGGTGATGGAAATGCATCCCGTGGACAACTCTTATCAAGTTGTATGGGCTAATGGATCTGGCGAAAGGACAATGAAAAGGTAAGGGTTTTGACATGNCTCATGAATATGTAGATATTGATATATATGCCAAGTTCCATGTGGTGTTTCTATTGTCTAATTTATTTGTTATTGTCAAGTTGTTTGTCAAATTTAAAGTGTAGATATTCCATATATGCCAAAATCCATGTGGTGTTTTTATTGTCTAATTTATTTTTCCAATTTAATGTGTAGGTGGTTGTACAGTACATCGAGTGTACACTCTTTACCTAGCTGAAATTTCAACTATAAATCAAGAACCCTAAAGAAGTATTTTAAATATAATTTTGGTTTACTTGTAGTTTTTTTATAAAGAAGTATAACTATTTTAGAGAACCCCCATATACAAAGTCTTTATCCATATCCTCATTGTGGAAAATAAATTAGAAAAGATCCCTCGGTTCATTAATTTCCATAATCCTAACCTTATTGCTATACCTAGTCCAAATCCCAGCTCCTATTAAACAATGCATGAAGATAATCCCAATAATCTAGACCCCTCCTCCCATCCCACATGTTAGTGCAAGTATTATAAGGCTCCAAAGGACACTACTACAAAATGCTTATTCTTATAATAATAATTCACATCCAAATCCTTGTACATAGATGAAAAATCCCTTGATGATCCTAGGGTACACCAATATTTGGACACTTCTCCCCAACAAAAAATAGTCCCTATTCCAAGCTCTATTGAAAAAGATCTCTCATTACTCATAATGATGAATGAAATTTACTCCCCTCTCTAAGTCTCCTTTTTACTCATAATTGTTAGATCAAAGACCAACTTGCCACTATAATCCTTGAAAATTGTAACCAAAATAATCGCATTTTCCATCACTCCTAACCCCTCTCTGTATCATTGGGGCTTTGTATAATAGGAAGAACTCATCTTCTCATTAATAAACATTGTGGAGTCACCCTTGTCATAGGGATTTTTCAAGAGAATGTTGAATGCTATGTATCTCCCCTTGATTACTCTAATTTACTCTTGAACATATCATATGAACAAAAATGAAATGCCTTATAAGATGTCGATTGAAATACCTATCAACTCTTTAAAGATAACAAAACCTATGAACTCATATTTATTGCAATACCCTTTCCATGTAATGATGTGACCAGGACATCCTACATAAATATCTTTCTCTCTTAGTTGTAACTCACATCCAACCATTTCATATGGTTTCACTTTCTCTCTTCCACACATTCCAAATGATACCTTCTCATCCTTCTATCCAATCAAAAAAAGTGAAATTCTTTATAATATGCTCATTGCAATACTTATCAACTCTATAAAGATGACAAAAAATTTGAACTCACCTCTTGCAATACTTCTTACTTATAATGTTAATACCCAACAAAATATAATACATAAATAGCTTTCTCTCTCAAATTTACATCACATCAATCCATCTCATCTCATATGGTTTCTCTATCCCTCTTCAAAAATATCTAAATAATATATTCTCATCCTTCCACCTAGGTGCACTCTCACTTTGCTATTCTCATTCTAAATCCCAAACCTCTGCAATGATTTTTAACTCAATATTTTTTTTTCTACCACACACGAATTAACAAAATACACATATGATCTATTATACCTAGTTCCATAATTACTTTCTCTTGTCCTCTCGTTGGCTACAACAATGAGGTAGCCCCTTGNTTTATCAAGTTGAATGAAGCCTTGTTCCTATTGGGAGTTTTTTTGGGCTAGATTAGACTTCCCATTATCAACTCTAGCCACTTCTTACCTGGTAGCACCCAATATTACCTAGTTCTCCCCTTATCTTCTTCCTCTCCTAGTGTTCCATTCTCTCCTACATACTCTTCCTCTTTTCCTAGTCCTTCAAATGCTTGGGGTAAGTATTGCCCCTCCTCCTTAGATCTTCTTCCTTACACCCCTTTTTCTCCATTTTTATTTGGTCATAATATCGATGGGTCCCTTATAGGTCATTATCTCAAGAAAGACCCTACTTGAGATAACCTCTACCTAGTTAGGATCAACTATCACTTCTTTGGTCAGTTTTCCAAGATGCCCCCCTTAATGGTCACATTCCATAGCTTGCAACTATGGAGCCCCTCCCAATGGTGACATCATATCTTCCTTTGATCATCTCTCCTCTACTGGTACCATTGGTATTTTTCACCTCTACACTTGCATTGAACTTAGGTTGATGCAGGTTGCCTCCTACGCTTGAATAAAATACATCATTGATGTATGCCACCCCTCATTCTTGCACTAAATCTAGGCTATCATGTGTTGTTTTTGTTCTTTTGATGACTCTATATTACTAGTTTATGATTCCTATTATGCTCACACACTCCAGATTATCATATCTCACATGGGACTCATGCTATGTCCTTGACTAGTGTATGGTGCCTTAATGACTACAGAAATCCTAGAACAATGAATGTCACTTGTTAGGCTCACTTTAACTCCAAGTTTCCATATGTTACATTTATTCTTGTGATAACCCTACATTAGAGTGTGTTTCCTCTCTCGTTCATGTTCACTCTTAGTCAGTTTATGTCAACGCATGCATTTTTCCAATGTCATGCCAGTGTCATCAACTTCTTTCTCTTGCCTTTTTTAGAACTACCCTAAAACCACAACCTTCCATATTTACCTTTTCATATATCCTCCATCCTTTCCATAAGAGATCATGTTGCTAATCTTACCTCACTTGTGGTAAGATGCCAACCTATGGGATTTGGATATCTAGTTAAAGATGTTCCTATGCCATCCTACCTCACATATAAGTAAGTGCAAGTATCTCCTTGTCACTATTAATCTTATCAATGATTTTATAGTTGATATATTATTATTGTTAGACTCACTCATGGTTTACTTACATGTTATAGTTATTGTTCCATTAATATAGTAATTAGAAATTTCTCATCTCTAATCTCCTAATTTAGCCATTGCATCATTTACATTATAGTTAGGATTATTTCTTTTTATTTCATTATTTACATTTCATAGTTTAGTTTCTATCATTCTTATGAAGTGATTAAATTAGCTTGTTCCCCCATGTCAAAGTTGTGTATTTAACATGCAATGTTTGTCTACCAATGTTTGTTTCTCATTTGTCTTCTACTTGCCTAACATTACACTAATCCACATGGAACACCTTGTAGTTTTACCTTACACTAATTCTCAAGGCATAAGGGTCTTCACATGTACGTCATGGGATATATAGGCCTAGTTGATGGAGGATTACCTCACAACAACAATGTATCTCGTGTACATTGCAAAGACCCTCATATTACCCCTATATAATTTCTTGCATTGCTCATTCTTTGCATCTTGCAATTATTCGCATATTATGGATAGAAGTTCCTGTAAGGTGAGTTAAAATGTATAGAATATCATATGTTCATAAATTATCTAGCATTCATTCTTTGGTTACTAATTCCCTTCAATCCTCCCTAGCTCATTATAAATCCCTCTAGGATCGCCATCAAGGCTTTGTCTAGTTTCAAATTGGTAACTGACTTTGGTTATATATGGACAAACAATGTCTTAAGGGGTAGCATCATAAAAAAATCAAGCCTATTTTATATTGTCCCTATATTGTTCTTTAATATATTAATGACAATGGTTTTCATTACTATTTCCCTTCCTTGCTAGACATCCATAATATCATTTATGTCAATCATCTCAAGCTATATGAGCCATCTATTCTGGAAGAGGAAGTTCAAGTCTACCACTTAGTAGATAATATCCATACAATAGTGGACTTGCACACCTGCTACACTTGTCATCAATGAATTACTTCATATCTTGTTGAATGCCAAAGTCACCATCCCACTCAAGAGAAATCGCTATCCTAAGTTGTTTTTAAAAATAACTTCTTGCATATTGTTGAGAAAGTAGACACATTGTAATATGGCATTAACATATTAAAATGTAATATGGTAATACCATATTACATTGTAATATGGGAATACCATATTACAATGTAATATGGTAATCCCATATTACATTGTAATATGGCATTACCATATTACATTGTAATATGGCATTACCATATAACAATGTAATATGGTAATAACATATCTCATGTATTTTTATTTTTTTTAAACTTAAAGGACGTGTCGCAATATTGACGATAGTTCGTCGGAAAGCAATTTTTATTTTTGAACAAGCATGGCAATAGCGATGAAATTTCGTTGCAATTTTCCATGGTTTTGCGTCGCACATAAATCATCTGCGTCATAAGTTTTTCCTTGGCATAAATTTTCATCGCTATTGCAACGCTTTTGCGTCGCAACTTTCCACAATTGTTTTTTACATTGCCATGGTTTTTCTGTGGTAATTGTGACAAAGTTTCATCGTAATTGTGACAATGTATAAGGTTAACCTATCTTTATGGTGATGACATGTGGATAGATAATTTCTTCGTTGTTTCCACGAACACCTAGTACGTGGATATAGCGACGAAAAAATAGCGATGAAAAATAGTCTTGGATTTCGTGGAAATTGCGATGGATAAGTGTGGCAAGATCACTTGATGATCTTTTTAATTTTAAGGAGTCTGAAATAGATTAATTATGGAATCATAGCCTTTTTATAGGTTTAGTCTCTTTATCCCGAAAAAGTTTAAAATATAACTAAGGAGAACTATCTTGGCAAGACAAGTCTCTCGAGGCATACCTTTTTCCAGAATAATCTATTGGATGGAAAAAGGGTTAAACTAATACCAAATTGATGTTCTTTTTGGACCAATTAACGTGTGTGAAAGGAACAATGTCACTCAATGATATTTTTATATTTAGGGAGTATGAAAAGTGCTTAACTACGGACTCCAACGGGGTTCCTTTTTCATAAGTAATCTCCAAGGAACAAAAAAGAGATAAACCAAAACCAAGGAGAATGTTCCTTTTTTCAAAAATTTAGTCCCCCAGGCCCAAAAAAGAGTTAAACTTATGCCTGTGAATACTCTTCTAGCGAACCGAAGTTCCTAGAGCATACCTTTATTCGTAAAATTAGTCGTCTAGACCAAAAAAGGGGTAAACTACCATTGGACATATGTGCCTTCAAATTTGAGTTTGGCGAGCATTAAGGGAAACAAGATTGCTCGACAATATTTTCAATTTTAGAGATTCTGAAAAGGATTTAAAGAAGAATCCAGGGGGGATACTTTTCTCAAGTAATCTAGACAATATATAAAAGAATAAATAAAACCTCGTTGGATGTTTCTTTCGAAATTTAAAGTGATCTTGACATACAACAAACCGTGCTCATTAGGGAGTCATGTGGGTAGGGCCAAGAATGATGATTAGAGAGAAGAATGAGGTTTCAATATGTAATCACGGTGGGACTAACAAGGAATCCCAAGCCTATAGACACAACTCATAGCATGGATTCCAAAAACACAACAAAGGATCTACCTAGGGAATCCATGTAGAGGAAGGCTCTACCACATAATTATGACACTTCTAAAGCAGCATAGAAGGTTCTATGTCACCCTTCAGTGGGGTCTATACTAAGGCCAAATGAACCAGGAAATGGATAATGAAAAAATGAAAGTAGGGAGAAACCTAACCTATATGTCAGTTTCGAGGTCAATACCTAACAGAATGGACCAATACAACTAATAAATTTCAAAGAAAAATGTCTCCAAGATCCTATATATAAGGCCAATAACACTCATCCAGAAGTTAATAAATCCAATATCAATATAAACTTCAAAAAATAAGAGGTGCTACTGAATACAAAACTTGAAGACAACAAACCTAGACTGTACAATATGTACAAGGTACCAAACAACCTTATAGCTCATTCATGGTAGTAGTTCAGTAGAGCCCTCTATTAGGCTCTGACCAAGAGTCTCTTCGATAGTCAACCTGGAAAGTCTCCCAAAATAGAATTAAACACAAACCACAGTGTGAGTCTTCCCACGGTACAAAAACTATAGTCATGGCTTCAAGGATAGCCTCATTCGATGGAAATTCAAAATCTAATAAATCACGTGAACGAGGAGGGTCAATAGTCCCAAAGGACGAAGAAAAATGACCATATTCCATATGACAATGAAATTTCTAGCCTAGAATGACATATTTTATCAGCGAAGAATCACAAGAACAAGGGATTGAGGATGTACAAATAGCGAGATCAGAATCAAAAGGAAACTCAAGACTACTTGGACCAAGAGGGGGAAGCAAGGGATCCCATGCCCCTATTGGATAAAAATACATTAATTTCCAATACCATGTCTCGATAAGGCAAACATGATTACAAAGGTTCCTACTCATAATAAATTGAACATAGAGGATAAGACGCCACATAATTTACCTGTGGCAAGGTAGAGTCTACACAAATACTAGGAACATATAAAGGGGTAGCCTGAACCAACGTTGAATTATGATAGTGATTATCAGATTCCAACTGGTCGATAGTGACAATGATTCCATTGTGAGGTAAATGAATCGCCCAAAAGAATGCATACACCACAACATTCATAGCATATACATAATCACCCTTGAGAATCATATTGAAATCGGACGGGCCTTGCACCACTATAACATCGACAAGGACATTCTTCCCACCTAACGAGATAGGAAACTGAGGAAGAATCCCCAAAAAATCACTAGGACATATGTCAAAATACAACAACTCATGCAAAGAAGAGACAAGCTCAGGAGAGCCCAAAGCTTTCCATGTCGAGGAGGATAAAATACTTGCAGAGGCTCCTTCATCTACAATACATCGGTAAATGTTTTTTTAATTAACTTCAACCTTTATGTGAAAGGGTGTAGAAGAAGGAAGGTGAGGCTCGACAAGGTCATTCCAATCAAAGGAAACCATCCTAGGACTTGGAGCGGGTGTGCTTGGAGTGAGTAGAATGCCCCCTTGTTCTGAAAGTACTAAACTAGAAATGTTAAAAACATAGTCGGTAGACACCTCACTCCCCAAGAGAAGAGTGGGAACAAATGAGCATTGCATCGGTGTGACCACTTTTGTAGACTCAACACTCTCTAAGAGAAGAGTGGGATCAGTTGAAGATTGCATCGGCGTGACCACTTTGGTAGACTCGACACTCTCCAAGACAAGAGTGGGACTAGCCGAATATTTCATAGGTACAACCACTTCCTCAACCACTGGATGAATAGTCTACGAGACAACAAGGTGCGAAGGCACATTAGTCCCCCAAAAATGAGTGGGATAGACCGAATATTGCACTGGCATGACCACTTCATCAACAAATCATTGAATAGGCTGTGAGAAAACCTCAGAAGGCTCAAAAAAAGAAGAGCTTGTAGACAGGGACCACAATGTTCATGCCTCTGGAAGTCCAGGGAATAAATGAGTAAGGTGATCTCCCTTGCATATCTTACAAGGGAGTTTAAGCTTGTGTCCTATTTGTCTAGGTTTCTCAACAGAATCAATGCCCCCAACATGACTAGTAGTGGATGGGTGCACATATCCAACATGACTTGCAAAGGTTGGTGATTGGTCGATAATATGACTCATAGAGGCTACATACCTATCAACAGTATGACTAGTAGTGACTTGACCTTTTCCCCCAGCATGAATTACAGAGGCTGGGTGATTTCCCCCAACATGACTTGCAGAGGATGGGTGTTGGACTTCAACATGAATTGCAAAGGTTGATGACCTATCTCCAACATGAATCGCAGAGGTTGTTGACAACTCTCCAACATGACTAACATAGGTTGGTTGTTTTTGCCCAGCATGAATTTCACGAGCTGGGTTTGGTCTTCAACATGACTTACAGAGGTTGTCGAACTATCTACAACATGACTCGCAAAGGTTGGTGATTTCTTCTTCCTATTCTTTCTCTTTATATTTCATTTACACTTTTAGTTACTGGTAGCTATACTTTCACCATAGAAGGTAGAAGGAGGAGGAGAAGATTTTGTTGATGAAGGAACATCAACATGATGTCGATGACATAAGGTGATTAACTAAAAAGCATCAAGAACATTCAGGACATTTGGAATGGTACCCAACCAAACGGTTAGTCCCACATTCAACCCAGGAATGTACAACGTGGCCATAAAAGGGAAAGCAAAATTTCCAAATAAAGGAAAAGAACAAGAATATCCTTGCAAAGGCATTCCTTGGTTGGTATCATCAAGAACTTTTTCCATGAAGATATTATGCACAGGTTATTCCCTTATGGGATCATTCAAGTCCGTAAAAGTCTCACACACTGACTCAGGTGAACCAATGTTATAAAAAATACACCTATAAGGAGGTGGCTCCACGTTTCTAACCAGAAGATCGAAATGTCCTCACGACTCATGGAGTGGGATTTTTTTCACCTTAGGTCAGAGATCCAAAGCAATGACTAACCAACTTGCTATGGAAAACTAGGGAGCACAGAGCACACCACTGAGAAGAAAAAAACCTAAAAATATACAAACCAAACAAACTACCCTTCTGAATGATTCTGACCTAGAGAGATGAAGTCTTGATCATCCAAAGCATTCACAAAGGAAAACGATTAGCCAGGAGATGTAGTTACCCAGACCTCTGACCGACGGTCCCTTCAGGTGTTTCCTAAAGAGTACAGAGTCTAACTCAGGTACCTTGATACAACCCTTTCAGTTGCCTATGTGTCAACCTATATAATGGAAACTAGGACACCAACCTGTATTCAACAACCAAGGGTGTACAGTTGACAGTCGGGCGAGTGTATGGGAAAGGTAACTAAGCTTGAATATCCTCCTGAGGCCTGAAACACAGCAGGGATAGAATCACTCTTAAAGTACCTTGGACATATCCAAGTGTCTCAGAGGTTTGACACAAGTCAGGCCAGTAACGCTACATGATTCACCCCCAATACACACTCTCCCAAACTCTTTTTGGGGATCAGGAGTGGATATCTTTGTCATCATCCTCCACGTGAGCTCGTGTTTGACTCCTGTGTGAGAGGAGCTTCCCAGATTGAGTAATTACAAAGTAGATTTTTCACACCCTAGCACAGACACCTTAGTTATTTTTTTGTTGGTCTTGGAAAGTTTACTGATCCACACCTAATACAAGGCCCTAGCCTAAGCTATTGGTGAACCATCGCAAAAGTGTTACTAATATATTTTAGATTAGCACATTCATTTTAGGGGATTTTATTACTCAAGAAATGGAAGTGCAACTTATGTTGTTTGAGACTCTTGAAAAAATGAAACTTATTAGAACACTGGAAAAGAAGACTTTACACTAATTCTACAAATGAAAAAGTGTTTCAAGAAAAAAAAATGAACAATCCTTCAAACATAAAGATGCAATATTTTCTCCTTTCCATGCAAAATGCACAATGCACAATGCAACTTTCAAGTGAAACAAAAGAGCAAATGAAAGTCTTTTATTTCTTATTTTTCTTTTGAAATGTTTTCAAGATCAGAAGAAAACACAACCCTATGCTAATTCTTTTTCTTTTTCAAATAATAATGCAAAACGATGCAACGAAAGAAACAGGCCTAACTAGCATAAAAAAATAGGTTTTCTTTTTATATTTTCTTTCAATAAAAACAAAATTAACAAAAGATGCTAAAAGATGCTAAAATTCAAGATAAAAATAAGCCAAAAATGCTTGGAAACACAAAGAGACAAGATGATTTCTTTTTTTTATTTCATAAACATTCTAATCATGCAAATTGTCTAAACCCCAAACAATAGAAGCTTATGGAACTCAGGAAGACTTGGGAACCACAAGTTTCTTATAGGAAAAGGAAAATATTTTGACAAAATTCTCCAAAACAACAGAGACATGTGTTTTCAATGGCCAGCCTATGTATGTACGTGGTCTGTATATAATGCAAACCGCATATGTACATGTGATGTGTAGAGAATAGGGTGTGTACACCTCTATAAATTTTCGAAAACAGAAAAAGTTTGGATCAACAACTTGGGAAGGGAAGTTGGTAGGCACATAGAAGGTGACCAGAGACCCAACCTTTATCAGAACACTCAGAAAACTCACAAATAAACTGAAAATAAAATCTAACAAATATCTCCCACTAAGAACCTAGAGAGATTCCTCAATGGAGTCGCCAATTCTTCTAGCGGGGAAAATAGCCCTATTACTATACTGGGTCAAAGTATAGGTAGAGCATTGATCTCCCTTAAAAAATGGTTCTATTTAAAATATACCCCAAATAATATGACCTTAAAATATAAAAGAAGGAAAAGAGGGTGTACCTTAGGTCCTTTAGGTCGATGTAGAGCTTATTCTCCTTTGTAGTTTATTGGACTGTTGGTCTCCTCCCAAAACAAACCTACAAAAAATTTAGGCAACAAAGCTACAAGATATTTTATCTCTACTTATTAGTGTTAGGGATCAGATACAAATGTGAATGCATTAATCAAATAAGAACCAAAACACAATATTTGGGACATAAACAAAACTATTTTATTCATATGTGAAGATTACAAAAAGTTATAAACTTCTTGTTGGCAGATGCTCTGTGAACCTGGTCTAGACTCCTCTTACTGTTGCTCCAAGTGAACCATTCTCGTAATACCTCTCATAATCAACTGATCTCCTTGGGAAGTAGGGAAGAGACTGTATTGGGAGAGGGATGGAGGGGTAATGTTGAGGCCAAATAGAAAAAAGGGTTGCAAAACTTGGGCTAAAATGGGAAGGGATTTTGCCATAGTTTCTTTGTTCTAATTCTTGATGATGGAATGGGACCCCAAGACCTCCTTTTATATGACAAAAGGATAGTTATTCGGTTTGGGGATGGGCTACAACAGGTGAATTGGTTTGGAAACCCTCGATAGCCCGTAAACTCCGTTGAATTCCTTGCAAATTTTTATTTTTTGCAACTTTTGAAGGTAAACACGGGTTGTTTAGTATGCAAATAGTGTATGTATGCAGGATGTCTAGTATGAAGCTAGTGTATTTATGCAGGAATTAGTGTAGTAGAGTGCATACATGCTCCAAAAAATGGTTTTTTAAAGAGAGACCCTCAACATTAATTGAGCAAATTGTGAAAGTAGAAAGGCCAATGCCATGTATGTATAGGTAGGGCGTTTTAGGGCTATAACAATAACCAAAACTGACATATTAACTGTTATTCATCTTCTCTCTACTCAATCAGACTGGTGAGAGCATATTACAATAGCAATTATCGACTTCATGTCACTTCTCTCTTACCGGTTGACGAAGGGAGGTGGACGTCCTTCCTGGTGGCCTAAATTTCATCGTCAACCATTGAATATTTAATGAATATTTGAGATGATCATTCAAATATCTTGGATATGGAAAGAATCTTGAAGTTTTTAATGAGATTGGTTGTGAAGATATTGGAGATATTATGAGTTAATTTCTAGTTGTTGATTTTAACAAATGTTTGTAACCACATGAGAGATGTGTGGATATGAATTTATTATTTGTTATTTAAGTTTCAAAGAAAGTTTATGTATAAATAAAAGTTCCTTATCCATTCTAAAGAAAGGACTCTTGGAGCATATGTGAAACTTATGATGGAATAGAATAAAATTCTTGATATTTTTTTCACATAAATTATCATTTTCTAGTTTTAGATTTAGTATGATTTTATTTAGATTATGATGTTATAGAGTTTCTTTCTTTGTTCTTGGGAGAATTGATCTCACTCCAACTCCCTTTGAACATGAATTCTACGTAATTGAATCACAATCCTTGCAACAAGTAATCTTAGATTACAAAAATCTTGTTGTCACCTATATTTCTACAATCACCAAGGAGAGTGATTATCAATTCCTGGGAGAAATCAAATTTTAGGAAGTTTTGAATTTGCAATTTGTTTCAAGTTTATTTTATACTTTAGTATTATTTTCTTAATCAAAACTCTTAATGTTTAGATCAGGGATAGAGTACATTTTACAATAATCTTAAACAAAAAGGGGAAGGGAGGGAACGAATGAATATAGTAGCTTGGTGGGGATAGAGTACATGTTACAACAACAATCATTGATTTCATATGATGTTGTGACCTATGTTTCAACAATTATCAATATTCAAGAGTAACGAGACTAAGGGAAAGTTAATTTTACTTTATACTACTTTGAGACATCATTAATGCATAAGTTAATATAGGTTTTTAAAGTATTACAAATAATTTAATTTTTCATATAGCGTGTTTTCATTTCAAGTATTTTAAATTGATAAGTAAATGTTACAAAAATTATATATATACATGGCTAAAACATTTTAATGAACTATTATAAATAGAAATATAAAATTAAAATAGATTTATAGTAGTATAAAAAATTGATAAAAACACATACAATAAACCTTTCAAAGATCAAATTTTCTATTAAAGTTTGATAGATTTCGTGGTCCCCTTATTGAAGGACATCGGGATTTCGTGGTCCCCTTATAGACAACATACGCGTATACCCAGGCCTGTTTGTTTCTCCACGTGAGTGGTTCGGAAGAAAGTTTCGGAATCCATTAAAATATTTTAGCAGTTAAATTTCAGAAGCATTCACACTCGATTGAAATTGATTTCTTTTTGTGTATATTACAGCTGATCTACATCTCAGAAAATCTTATAGAACATGTACAACTTATATTTTGGATATTTGTAATCCTATAGTTATTTTTTTAGGTTTCGCTTATTGACAATAATGTTAATTGAACCTAGAGAAAGCAAAGAGATTTAGAGAGAAGCAATGTGCTCTACAATCAGGTGAGGGGATATTTTTTTTGTAGAGATCAATCTTAATTTGGAATTGACATTCAAATTATAAGAATCGACATTCAACTTGGGTGAGGGGGAATGTTTTATGTATAGATTGATCTGAATTAGGAGTCAATATTCAAATTAGAATAATCCACATACAAATTTTGCATAGGGTTTTAAGTTTGATTTTTTGTTTTGAGATAATATCGATTCAAATGGGACTTTATTGCGGTTTTAAAATGAAATTGGTTTCCAATTTATCATGTTTAATTTTATCCACATGTCTCATAATTAGTGTTTTAAGTTTTTAATGTGATATATATTCATTAAGCATAAAGTTTTA